>LSSL01003480.1:0-25238 GCA_001953115.1 Smittium mucronatum | reverse complement strand
TAAAATTTTTGACTGATAAAAGCTTTAAAAAAGTTTATAAGACATAGTTTGGGGCGATAAAAAAAGCTATTTGACAAAAATAATAAAAAAAATCAATGATGGTTTCTTTTAATTCACCTTAATTTTATCATTTGTTTAATTGTAAATTTTTTTTTTGTTTTTTTAGATGAACTTTCTTTTGTGGGAAATAAAAAACTTTTATTATAAAATTTCTTATAATTTGATTTTTATAAGTATAGCTACTAATTAATGTATTCTTAGATAATATTCAGATATAAAAAAGGCGATATATATATTCTCAGATATTTATGGTAAGCAATTATTTTTATAAAAAAATTAAGAGAAAAGCGGAGAGCATCAGTGCCATATGTAAGTAACTCCGAAGTATCAAGAGATTTTTGCTCAGAATAATTTTAAATATCGATGGTTATACATTTTTTCTAAAGGCCTTAGATATTTACCAGTGAAAATCTAGGCACTCAATACAGTATCATAGGATTCAAATATGGTTATAAAAACAATTATGTTTTTTCTAGAGAAATAAACAGTGCTTAAAGGGTTAATTAAAATTTTCAAGACCACACCATAAAAGGAGAAAACCAATATATTTATAAAAAATAATGGAGGTTCTATGATTTTCGGAATTTAAAAAAGTAAAATTTTCGATTTATTTTGTATATTAAAATATTTAATATCAATGTTATGTTTAAATATCAAATTATTTTAATAATTTAATCCATAATGATATAAAAAACATGTATTGTAATTTTTACTCGTGTTTTTTCAGATAAATCTTCACTAATTTTTGAAATTAAATAGGATTTTTACTCATTTTAGCTTTAAATTTTTTAGTTTTTATTAATTAATTATCTGTTAAAATACTTTTTCAATAAAATTCTACTAAAAAAAACATAAAATTATATTTTATTTTTATTTCACTCTATATCTATGAGTTTTTAATTATTTTTTTTAGATAAACTCAAATATTTTTTTATATTTATTTAGTTAAAATCCATATTTAAAAAAAAAATGATTATTATTTATTTTTTGAATTTTTTTTATCTACATTTGATGTTAAAAAAGCTATTTTATAATCATCAAGAATAAAAGTTTCCAGAAAAAGAAATTAACCTAATATTTGGAAGTTTTTGATATGGCAGTAAGGTTAATTTGGAGAAAATGATTGATACATAGGTGAAATATAAACCCCCCTCCCCTCTCTTACCTGCACCCACCATTAAAATCAATATTGTGGGATAACAGTGTTGCTATAGGTCCTCTGATATTATTATGGATCTTAAAATTCACTAAAATAATATTATATAATTGATTAGAATTTTTTTTCTATAAACTGTTATATATTCCATCAGAAGATAATTATGTCACTAATCCGCTGAATCTAGATGATATAAATGAAAAAATTATAATTTTTTTTCAAAACTAATTTTTATTATTAAAAAAAGTCTATTTCTCATGAAATAAATTATTGTGAAAGATTGGTTATTATTTTTTTATCCCTTAAGGAAAATTTTTGTTTCTTTATGCAACATTATTGGATTGATTTTTTTAAAAAAAAACCAAAAATATGAACAAATGAAACCTAAAATAAAAATACAAACAAAAATGAGATGTAAAGTGGTGTAGAAAAAAAGAAAAATATTATAGTTAAATTTGAAAATAGTAAGAAAATTAAAAGGTCAATATTGAATAAAAAATTATTATTTTTAATACTTTTCTTTTCATTTAAAAGTATTATTAACACAAAATTATAGCTAATTGCAATATTTTAACTGATATAAAAAAATGTTCTGAAATCTTCAGAATAATTGAGAATTTATATAAATAAGTTGAATAATATTTACGTTTAAATTTATACAATGAAATATTTATAATAATTTCAAAATACATTTTTTTGTCTTACTTTTACTGTTTTTTATATAATTTTTTTTATTTTATTTTCCTGTGAGAAAAAATGTATATCGAAAACACGTTTAAAAGGTTTAAACAATAATATAAAAGTTTTTTTTAGTTAAGATTAACTCTTTATTGAGATAATTATGGTTATCAAAGTTCAAATTCACCAACTTCATCTTTTACTAAACTGGCCACTTTTACAGAGTAAATAAATCAAATACACCTATATTTAGTATTTCGGCCATAAGAATTAGCATGAGCTTCTTTAATGACTTATAGGGACTTCTGAAGACTGTTAGGATGTTTAACTGATTTTATCCTGAAATATCTGAACGAATTTTTAAAAAATCAAAACAGAGCTTCTTCACCAGGAGAAACTTCAACTTATTGACTCTTAATTGTTTTACTCTGAATTAAAACCGTTTAAAGTAATTCCTTGGGGACTTTTTATAAGATAAAATCGTTTCAAATGTTTATTATCAACTATTTTGAATCAATATATTTAATCTTACTAAATTAAGTGAGTTCTGTTAAATAAAAATTTAACTAATATACTTTTTTAAATTTTAATAACAAAATTTGGTAAAATTAAAATGGTGTTATATAAATTCCTAAATAAGTATGACTATATTTAATCGCCTGGCATTTTATTGATTTAAAAGTCTAATTAATAGCACGAAAGCCACTAGATTAACTTATAGTGTGATTTAGAAGATTCAAGCTTGTTATGGTCACTTTGTTTAAATCATAAGCTACTTTTTAAATCATTTCAAACCGGTTTTCCTAATAACTTTTTTTTGACCTTTTATTTCAATATAAACAACAAATTTTAATAATAAAATCAAATTCTAATTTTGCGGGTAATTTTTGTGATAATAAAAGCCGAATAAAAGCAGGTGTTATATATATCAGAAATGGTAGATTTTAACAGGCTTCAAGAAATATTTTAGACAAAAATTTAATTTTATAACTTTATTAGTTACAAAATTAAGTCCATTCATATATAAAACATTTAAAAACATAATAAAAAGGTTTCTAGATCGAGAGATAAAAATTATACAACAATTGAATTAAGCTTTATTTTCCTATTTCACTTAGGGGTTTTAAGGGTTAAAATCGGTTTCCAGATTTCTGGCTTATATGTATTACAGGAATTGCGATTAATTGTAGCTCTATTTTACAAGAGCTCTAAAACATTCTATTGATTTTTTAATGTCATTAAATTTTATCTTATTTAAATAATTAACAAATAAGTATTTTATTATTTGGAATATATTAATGTATTTATTTTTATTTTATTATTTTAAAACCTAATTTGCATTCTATTTTATTTTATATTATGTCTTAATATAGAAATTTTTTCCAGACTTAGTAATCCGTTTATTTTATAATACTATAATAATGGCATTGATATTATTATTATTAAAATTATATTGTTTTTATTTTAAAAAAAATTAATTGGGCTAAAATTAACTATTTCAGTCATGTAGGATAAAATATAAATAAATGAAAATTAAATGAACTTTTTTTCAAGATTTTAGATTTGAATAAAAAGTTAGCATCAAATATAAAAAAATATATATATAATTTTTCAGATCTAAAAAATTATATTTGAAATAAACTGGCTTTGGGATATTCTAAGGCTTGCTTAAAATTACTTTTTTAAAACTTAATTTTATAAAAATTTATTAAGCGCGGTACTATTTGAATTTAAACAAAATATATTCTCAATAATAAATTGATATGAGACTTATTATATTTTATAATATCTTGTATTTTTCAAATATGTTTCTTAATTAAAGAAAAGAACCATAATTCATTTTTTAAACCTTTATTCTCTTCAAATCAGTAATTACAAATAACGATTATTGTTAAATATTAACACCTAAAAAGCCATTATTATAATTATGAGGGATCTTATGGATTTTTTTATTTTTTTTACAGAAAATTATTAATTCTAAAAAAAATTAAAATCACGTGTTATAAATCATACGGCGCTTAGAAAAATAGTATCTTCCATATTATGTCTATCATTAATACACAAAATATCACGACAGTCGAATTTTTAAATTTATACAACAAACTTTGAGAAAATATCCTTCCCTAGTTATATATAATGATACGTGTAATATTTTTATAATCTCATTTCACATTTCGATTTGGAGAATACTCTCCGAACTATTAGATTTTTTCTTAAATGACTAGCCATTTGTAAAAACTAAAATAAATTGAATTATCATCAATATTAAGTTTTGGTATATAAATTAGAAAAAAAATCTTTATTGAATACCTTCAAGTTGGTAAATAATACATCTGTTTGCGTTTTTTTTATCGCCAAAAATTCTTAAATGCAATTTATTCAGTGCTGGGCAATAGAAAAGAGGCTAGATGAATAACGGCTACATCAAATTTGTCTTAATCCTATTTTACTCAATACCACTTCCCTGAGTGAAGCTTACTCTTATTTGAATTTAACCTAATTATATGCCTTCCAGTAGGATTTAAAAAAGCAGAACTTATATATATTATCATAGAACTTTGATTAAACATAGACCTAATAAAATAATTCTAGAAATTTTTAGCCAAAAAAATTTACCGTTTATTTATTATTTTTTTTGTGTCACGGGATTTTAATGCAGGATAACGTCATTAAGAACTATACTAAAAAATATTAAAAAAAGAAAAAAACGTATAAAAAAGACTATTATCCTAACTACAATAAGCTCCTCTGCTGAACTACCGGCTGCTTACCTACGGGAAAAGGGTGCAATCTACCAACCAAAAGACCCCCCCCTGGCATTGCTTCAAGTGGGCTGAATGACTGAAATTACATGCAGTCAAGAATTATGCTCTTTTTCAATGAAAAATAGCTCATTGAAGCTACTGAGCTCCTAGATAGAGCTTAATTCTAACAGGGTTAATAAAATCAGACATCTACCCAAACGTGGGATTTATCGACATGGCTTTCCTGCAAATAGTTGTAGACGCTGATATCCATCTGAAAGTCGAACGCTGGAACTGAGCACTAGACAATTTTTCAGCCGTGCAAAATATCGGTTTATCCATTTTTGATATGGTTCTCCTCTAGAATTCTGTGCGCTGTCTTCACTACACCAAATCTAGAATAGCACAAAACTGCGAGAACTTTTAGTACAGTGTACTTCGAAAAGTAAACTATAAGCCCCTAAACCATGGAAAGACATTTCACACTTAGGAGGTTTCACACTGTTTATTTATCAATTTTGGAACAAGTGGGATTGGATAAAATGGAACCTTTCTAAACGTGTATTGGATAGAATGAGAATCGGATATAAGAATTGGATGAAATTTCCAGATAGCTAGCCAAAAATATTTTACAATCACTTAAATTTAACCAATATGGACGCAATTATCCCACAAAATTAGATTTTGATTTGATTGCTAACTTTGTTTACATCCAATAAAAAATAATTTAAAAAAAAATCGTTGAGAAAACCCGTTGGAATAGTCTAAAAAACAGCTTATAATTTACAGGCAAATAACCATAACTTGTTTTGATTTACCTAAAATGTCTTATAAATCAACAAAGATGTTTGAAAGCGATTAATTAGGCTTGTGCATTAACCCTTTCCGGTCTCAAATTTGTGCCTTGCCCCTATTTGCGTATATTTGCTATTCTAATTGGCTCAAAAATATGATCAATCCAATGGTATACAAATAAAATTAAACTAATAATAACATTGGGCAAAAATTGAAAGCAGTTTTTTGTACCATAGCCCCTGAAAGGGTTAATAAATGACTTATATTGAATGTGTATCCAATAGATATTACTAACAATTTTTTCAATTTTTTATAATTTTCTTCAGTGACATGACTGAAGACCTACTGGAAATTTCACCTACGAGACATTTCACCTAATTTTTGTCTAATAAAAATCAAATTTTGAAAATTTAACAAAAATATGCATTTTTTGCAGAAATATATTTTTTTTATAGGATAGCATTTTTTAAGTTCAGAGGTTTAATAGGTTAAAAAAATAGGTGAAATGACCTTTATATCTTCAGTACTGACCCCATTTTTTTTATGTTTGAATGGATTAAATAAATTATAATTTAGTGTATTATTCTCGAGTTTGAATTCAATCTTGGAATAGGAAATCAGTTGATTTTTTTTATCTGAATAAAAAAATAGTAATAGATCATTATTTGTTATGATCTTTTTTAAAACCCGTTTAAAAAAGTATAATAGAAAATTTAAATGCTGAAAATCATGATTTATTGAACATTTTAACAATTCGGTGAATTTTATTTTTAAAATTTATTTATTAAGAATTAGTAGGGAAAAACCATCTCTTAAGTATCATGAAAACTTCCATTAACTTCGATTTATGTTGAATTGATTGGTATCTGTAAATCTTCCCTCACGTTAAATTTCTACTAAATATCAATAATCACGATAATATTTATCATAACCCAGGTAATCTATGATATTCTTACTCAACTTAATATTAGTTGAATTTATTATATCAAAGCCGCCGTCTATAAAATATTGATTCAAAATTCAAATAACACAATAAATTAAAACAGAACATAACTATCTAACCTATTGAGCTTGTCTTTAGATCCCCTAACAATACGCTAGAAATATCGCCAGTGTCCTCGTTGGTGTTTATTGGTTTATTTGAGATATCAAAAATTTCATTTCCTTTATACTCACTTATTTCTGATGTATAAATATCATCTTCTTTAAAACTATCACTTTCATTCAAGCCTATAATAGTATCCCCACTTATGCCATATTTATTCTCATTTGAATGATTTTTTAATTCATCCATCTCAATTTCTTCGGGATTTTTCGCGAATGGGCCCACGCTATTAGATTCACTATATATGCTATAATCGTATATTTGATTAGATTCGTTCGAATTTGCTGAAAGCTTTACATCAGGCGAAGATTTTGATTGTAAGGCTTCCTTAAACTCGTCAATAAACACATGACTTGGCTCATTGCTTGAATAAAATTCACCTTCATTCTCTTTTTCTAGATCGTCATTATTGGAATTCATATTTTCTGCCACGCTATTCTCTTTAATTTGCGAACTTAGAGGTATAATATCACTATAATAATTATAATTATAATCATCACTATCATCTTCACCTTCTTCTTCTTCTTGTTCTTGTTCTTGTTCTTGTTCTTCTTCTTCTTCTTCTTCTTCTTCTTCTTCTTCTTCTTCTTCTTCTTCAATCTCATATTTTTTACCCTCGTTATTAAATGATTTCAATATGCTTGGCCCCAATTTTAATTTCTCGATTAAAAAATCCTCGTTGTTTATTACGTTATTGGTTTTATCAATATCTTTCTCATCTTTACTTAATTCAAAATACTCCTCATACCCTCCGAGGGACTCACCATCATTTAATACGGAAAGTAAAACGCTTTCATCATCTTCTATAAAATTATCACTCTCTAGATCTTCACCCCCATAGGAATATTCTCCGTTTAAATTGTCTTTATCACTCAAATTTGCATTTACTTTCTCCTCAGGATTATTAATAGGTTCTTTTATGTTTTCGATATCTTGATTGTAATATTCTTTATCTTTTTTAATAGTTCTCCAATCATAATTCTCGCCCTCTTCTGAGTTTGTGTTTTCTCCAAAATATTGATAGTCATTTAAGTAGAAATCGTCATATCTATTGTTTTTGGTAACATAATTGGAAGTTTCTATTAGATCCTGATCTTTTTCTATTTCAATATTATCTGATGTATAGGGCTCTTCATTTGAATAAATCCCCTTGATTGGGTATTCATTATCATATTGGTTAGGATATTCATAAAAACCTGTTTCGTCCTCAGAATCGTAATACATTTCATAATCAGAACCTAGCATAAATAACGAATGGGATTCTTCTTCATTTTCCCCGTAATCCATAAGATCTTCATAGATATCCGATAAGTGGTTTAAATATCTATAATTTGAAGTAGTAATTCTATCGAAATCCTCTGAACTAGACTCTTTGGCAGAATAAAATATTTGCGGTTTATTTTCTATTTTATTTTTTTCTCTTGAATGTTTCATATCTTCTATTTTAGGTGATATATTTTTAGAGGGGGTCTTTTTATCGTTTAAAGAGAGAACATCCAGTTTATTAAAAAAAAGGGTAGGCTTTACTGTGTAATCATTTATGTCTTCAATATGTATATTTGAATTTACTGTCTCTGATAAAATAGGATTAAAAGGATGTATTTCGTGTTCTTTTGGCTTAGAAAGCTCATAGCTATTATCAATGTGGCCATCGTAAGGTTCATAATTAGACATTAATGAATTTTCTAGTAATTCATAACCCGGGCTATAATTTTCTTGACTTGTTGTTTTATTCGGAATTGATTGAATTTGGTGATCTTTCGAACTTGAATATTCTGGTGCCACCATATTATAATTGTGATTGATGTTCCCAGAGTGTTCTTGGGCAACTGTTAAAACTATAGGAACCTTTTTATCGACAGTGGTAAGAACCTCGATTGTTGTAATATACCTGTTCTCCTCATAGGATTGATCATAAAAATCTTCATACAAATACTCTAGGTCTGTTTCTATACCCATCTCTAATTCTGCTTTTGGGTTATCTGGTTTGTGGTTAAAAATATCACCATCTACTTTTTCCGAATCTTCTAAACTTTCATCTTGATTTCCATTATCTGAATATTCTGCTATTTCATATTCTCCATAATTATAGTTGCTTAAATCAAATGTACTAACGTATCCTCTTTCATATTCATTGTACAGATCATACTGATCATGAAAACCATAAAAATTTTCAAGCGATTCATCATTTTCAGGATAATAAATAAACTCATCATCACTTGAAATAGATTCCTGAAACTCATCAACCCCCTGGTTGGGATCACTAAAAAAAAGTTCATCCTCTATATCAGATGATTCAAAGAAATAATCATTCGTTTTTGGGGAATTTAAAATTCCATTAGGTTGACTCAAAAAATCTGAGCCTAGAAATATTTTTGAAGATTCAGTGGTGGTGTCTTTTGTGGAAAACCATATAGCTTTTATTCTATTTTTTTTAGTACTAGTGTGTTGTAGCTCTTTTTTAAGGCTATAACGCGTGTGAAGAGTAATACTTTCATCTCCAGTCAAAATGTTTTTTTTTGGTTGATAATCCATTTTGGGTATTTCCTCATCATAAACGGAGTGATACCATTCAGGAGAGTAGCTTGTGTGAAAATTATTGCTTTCATTTTCAGCCCAAATATTTTTTGTCGGTTGATAATCCATTTTGGGTATTTCTTCATCATAAATAGAGTGATACCGTTCAGAATAATAGTTTGAGTGTGTTGGATATATCAATCTTTCCTGAGTCTCGCTCTTTAATTTTTCTTTTTGATAAACTGGAAGGAGGGTTTTTATAGATTCTGAAATCAGTCCAAAGCTGGCCTCTTCTATTGCGCTATTTATAGTTGTATATACTGTAGATTTGTAATTAAAATTTTCTGAAAATATCGAGCTTTCCGAATTATTCAAATTATGGATATTGTTAATATGCTCAGACTTTTCTATATATTCTATATTTTTTTTCTCGCTGAGGGTATCTAACTCGCCGGTATCAACTTGATCTTTATTATAAGTTATCTCTGATTGGTCTCCTTCATAATAATTTATACCACTCTGCTGATATTCATCGCCCTTTTTATCTTTATAAGAGCTACCCTGAATGTTGGAATAATATGGGTTTTCAGCTTCTCCATAATTAATTTCGTTATACTCGATATAATCAGTTTGTTGAATAATATTATGTTGGTTTAGGGTAATTCTAGGATAACTATCTGCATGATTTGCAAATAATACATTCGGTTTATATTCATCTTGGCCATTATGACTAGCATCATTTCTCGAATCGGTTGATAAAATGTAATAACTGTCTTTTTCGAAATCTTCTGGTGAGTTTTCAAGCTCCAAAGAATCTTCATATTCGAAATAATTACTATATTCTATTGAGATATCATCGTGGTTATACCCATATTCACCAGATTCTTCGTATGTATCGTTACCATTTCGAGGCTCTACATCCAATGATTGTGATGAGGTCGGATCATATATAACCGCATCTTTGGAATATTTAGTACCATGATAATTGGATATTTTCCTTGATTTCGTGAATAATTGCTCATAATTTCTAGAATTTTTTGGATGAAATGCTTTATAGTTTGTAGTTTTATATGGCAAATAGCCAGAAAATAAATAATCTGATGTCATTGACGACTTATTTTCACTGGCATAAATAGAATCCAAATAATCTTCAGTTGCTGTATCCCCGTCAAATGTAGTAGAAAAATCATCTACAAAATTTTGATCTCCTATATCTGAAATATAATTAAATGCTGTTTTAGCTAATGGATCTGAGGCTAAATCGGTAAAATCTTCATTGAAAATGTGTAAATTTTCATCTTTATCTGAATCGAAGTTTAAGATGGAAAATTTAGATAACTCGTCATTTGAATTAAAAAAATCCTTGCCATGTAAGGACGAAAAGAATGTTGAATAAAATTCATTTTTTCCGTTAAAATCGGTGCTACTTTCAGTTATTGTTGAGAATTTATTCTTTTTAGAAGACCGATATTTCTTTGATTTATGATGTTTTTTTGGCTTTTTTGATTGATTATATGTAGTACTGTGTGGTGAATAATTCGAATTTTCGTATGAGTGAGTGGGAATTAATTCATATGGATATGCTGTTTGCATAATAGAATCAACACTACTTGACAGATTAATTACTAAAGTCTTGGTGGTATAATCAGTGATTAGCTTTTTAGAGGAGTCTGTGATATGCTCAGGGATAGTACTCATAAATCCATCTTCAGTCTTACTTGCCTCGAGATTGCACTTTTCTTTATTTCCAAGTCCATCATTACATTCTGAAATTTGAGGGTTTGAAATAGACACCATCCAATTGTTCTCTGTATCTTCGGTAGCTGAATTCGTGTTTATATATTTTCTTGTTGAATTATTAACCTCATCAGTTGGTATTTTCGAAGTTATGAAGCTCTGATCATCGGTTGACGAAAACTTTAATCCTTTTGAGTATGTGTCCGAAGAATAGGTAGCGTGTCTATATATAGTTTTTGTTACGGTTTTTATGCAATTACATGATATTTCTGGCTTTGCAAAACTCTCCTCAATATAGGATGATAATTCTCGAGTTTTTTGAAGGGTATTTTTTTGATTTAATTTTGAGCCGATTAGGGCATTAATAGGGAATGTTTTAGAAACTCTGGGTCTACATTTCGATATTGTAATAACTTTTGGTGATTTCAAATAGCTTAATTTCGACTTTTTCGCTGTAAAACCATTCGGATTAATGGTGATATCACTTCTATTAAAATTGAATAAATGTTTTGGATTCTCATTTAATGTCTTTGTAACAATCAATTTAGAATATGAACCTTTGACATCGGTCGGAATCAAAGAATAATTTTCCTCTATATCCATTATAAAAGAAGGATTTGAGTAACTATCTTCTATAAAATCAGTAGATATATTAATATTTTTTTGCTCTGATGGTATATTTGATAAACCCCGAGGTTGGTGTTTTTTTGTAGCGTACTCTCTGTAAAATTTGGGATCTTTTTTAGTGTACTTTTCCATTGATCTTTTTTTTAGATGATTCTCTGTAATAGTGCCATACTTATCAAACTTTGATACTTGCCCTGAATTACTAGAATATACACCACCAATATAATCATTTGAAAATGATATTTCAGTTTTTAAATTTTGAATAGTCTTCTCATTATAAACCTTCGAGGTCTCTCCGATATATTTGATTGATGTATTTGATTCTGCTCCAAGGCATTTTAAACCGGAGAATTCGTGAGGTATAACTTTAGATGTTTTAGTATAAAGAATTTTCGGGTAAACGGTTTGGTCTCTATAGACTTGAATTTCTGTTTTACTTTTCTTTTTTGATAGGATATCAGCAATAAAATTTTCTGAATAGTTTTGATCTTTGCTACTATTGATAGAGTTCTCTTCTTGATTTATATTGGAGCTGAATTTCCTTAAAATCTTCTTATTTGAATTCTTTTTCAAATAAAAATCATTGGGGTAAATGAGATCGAAATCGACGTACTCTGTTTCTACAAAATCAGGCTCGACTCCATTTGACTTTTTGAAAAATTCTTGAGGCTGTTTTATCTGTTTTTTATTTAAAATTTTTCTAAGCTTTAAAATATGGGGTTGGCTATTTTTGAATTCATAGTTATTCTTTTCATTTTTTTTATACGATAAATTTTCAGTTTTGGTATTAAAAACATTATTTTTTGTTATAGTGGAACTTTTAATTGAATTTATTCCGGAACAGTATTTTAATGTCACCAAAACTTGAAAGAAGAAATTAACTCGCATCTTTTACTAATAAAAACTGCTTTTTTTCCGATGTTTACTTTAAGCATTTAAAAATTGGCAAGGTTGTTTTATTTTATATTACTCCTTATCGATATATATATACAGCCCATCAGAGAGGTATTCACACTTTGGAAAATTTTACTTCTTATAATCTTCTCTCTTAAGAAACCCCGTTTTCAAAATATAATCTGACAGTAAATTTTAAATTATATTTGTAAATCCGCCATTTTGAATAAGAACCGAGAATAAATTTATATTATGGTATTTAATAAGCCATTCAATACCGGTTATCCAGTTCCTATTCGGTCAAAATTTTATATAAATAAAACACTAATTGGAATTTTTAATAAAACAGAAATAGAATAAAGCTAATATAATTTTTTTTGGTTTAATTTTCAACTTTAAAATGGTCATAATCATAGATCAAACATTTGGTACGAAAAACATCTTTCCTTTTTTTAGGCAACTATCTGGTATGAAAGTAATTGATTTATATAGAGTATAAAATATTAAATATTTTAAAATGCGATAATATTCATAAAAATCTAGAAAAAAGACTATTAGATTTATTAATTTTATTCAAAAAAGGGAAAAAGTACTATATGTGTAAACTGATAAGATTTTCCGGTTTATTTTTTACTGTAAACACATATATCTGAGATATTTTAATTATTTATATTTTCATTTTTGAAAATATTTAAAAAAAAGATGAAAAAAATTCAAAAAATTGGAGACCTCATATTTTCTTCACGCTTTCATAATCAGATAAATTTAATTGTTTAGCACATTACTCTCCTATCTTGGATTTTTAAAGCAAAAAACTTGTCTATCAAATTCTAATAAAAATAATTATCTAGTGAATTACATGAGAAATAGTAATTTTATAAAGAAGAACACTATATGACCTCGATCTATGTGAAATAAATGTCTATATTTTTTTTACATTCTAACTTGTTTATTTTTCCTGATTACATACCCCAAAATTTCCATTACCTCGAATGAAAAATATGTATAAATGAATTTGAGCCACAAAAAAACCAGAAATAACTTACCATTATGATCTTTTGTTTGCCATTTTAAGTAGATTTGTGGTTACCTTAATTTCGGAAATATATAGTTCAAAATTTATATCAAAATCAGGTTTAATATAACTAGTGCATTTTTTTATAGAATTGATCGAAGCTTTCAACCTTCATTGCTTTAAGTTTTACAGATTTCCTTTTAATATTTTTAAAAAACCAATACATAATTTCTATTTTAAAGATCTAATGCTCTATCCAAATTAATCATTTAAGACTGGATCATATTTATTAGAGCCCTTTATTTCGGTTTAAATTTCCTTTTGTATTAATGCTAAATTGAGCTTATAAAATCTATTAAATAAATTCTGGATATTGAGAAATAAATTTTCATCCTTATATTTTTATTTAGATGTTTGAAAAATTATGCCAAATTTTATTCTAAGCTGATCAATAATATATCAATAACCTACAAAAATCTCGTAATAACGATCTGAAATCCTCATTTAACCAAAATATCCTGGTTTTCCTATCTATTAATTGAGTAAATTGTATTTCATTTAACCCTTTAAAAAAATATTCATATCTAAATATGTCTAAAATATTCAGGTTTCTCATGTCTAATATAATAGATATCTAATTTTTCAATATCTAAATGAAAAAGTTCAAACCTATTTCTAATCATTAAGCAACCTTAATATGGGTAGAAAAATCCTCTGGAAATTATCAATTATTGAAACTCCTGCAATTTTCAACTTGTTTGGTGTGTGAAATGTTATCAGAAAGGTATTTTTAGACAAAATATCTACTTATCTTCAGCATGCAGTAATTAAATCGTATACAGGTTTTTTTATCGCTTTTAATGATTTTTACCTTTTTGAAAGCTACAAATTTGCTAGTAGGAGAATTTAAGGTATTTCAATCTTATTGGACAAATCAATGAGAAATTGGAATGCTATATTATTCACTTAGCCTATCTTTTTGTGAAAAAGAAAAAGGCTTCTTTAGATATAATATAAATGTGGTGTTGGTTTTGATAATATCTTTATGTTCGTAGCCGCAATACCTGCGAGGATGTAAGCTGTTTTTAATTAAATTGGCTTTTAATTACTCATAATTCTTTATTATTTTGTTTATTCAAGTCTAGTGATTAATAATCCAACCTAACTAATAAATTCAACAGCGGAAATTTAATTATTTTTAAATTCTAACACAAATTTTTTTCCTCAACACCTAGAATATTTTTAAAACTCGGAAAAGATAATAGGAGTTTTAATTCTATCAGTCACCTTTGGTCAATGGAAAATTTGGAGGGAGGGAAGCAATATTATTTAGATTTTTTTTTTGGAGAACTAACAGCCTAAGCAATACCTTTTTTTTCTGAGATAATAAAATATATCGTTTTGGGTGATTTTGACCAGCTATGAATCAGTGCTTTTTTTTGGATTATTTATACCAATCTACCAAAATCTCTGCTAAAATCGCTAGCTCGTACTTCATGAGTATATTTTAGCTATTAAATTTTGGAGAAAACCCATATAAAACTGGAATGCCAGTTAACTATGTCTTTTTCGGATTAGATTCGATTCCATTTAATTTAAAACCCGTTAAATATAACAATTTTCTGTTTAGAAAATTTTCATTTAAATTTTAATTTTATATCAAATAAAATATTCAAAAAATCCAGGATGATATTTGATAGTATACTAATAGCCCTTCATTCAAAGCCTATCATAAATAGATCTGTACTTTGTTTAAAAATTAATAAGTTTTTTGAGAATCTATGTAAAATTATCATTTATTATTGATTTTTGATTATATAACAGTATTCTTTGGAAGTGGAAAATAATCAGACCCCATAAGGGATTATTGGTGAGTTTTAAATCATTATAACGTAAATTCAGACGGGAAACTCTGTGGTCTCAAGATTTTGTAAGTTAGAAAAAAAATCTATAGTGTACTAAGAAACTCTATAAATTAATAATCAAATATCACACAATATAATATCTTTAAATAAAATATGCATAACTATACAAATCGAGTTAAATTTTGTCAAGTTTAGGGATTAGGAATGTGAATAAAGCATCTTATGATTTCAAAAAATATAATACAATAGGATTAGCTTATTTCATATTATTGAAGAGGAAAAAAAACAGCAAATAAGCATCTATTAAATCTTATATCTAAAGAAATATTAACAGCAAAACTCATTCAAATTACAAAATTGCGTATAAAGTATTTAATTAAATAAAAAAAATTTATTTTTAAAAACTGATTATCCCAACCGGACACTCTTCGATAAATTTGTTTTGATTCCTGTAGCTTCACCACCGTATGGACCAGATGGTGTTTTATATATTTGTCGAGTGGATGACAACTTCTTCTTTGCAGCTGCATATTTAACCTTCTTTTTGACACGTGGGTTGCGATTGATCTTGTTGCGTTTAGGCGTAAGCCCTTTATTCTTGAGGATTTGATAGTTGATAGGTCTTTTTTCGCTTGTGTCCTCAGCGTATGCTTCTGCTTCTAAATTCGACTCAAGCACGGATTTCCATGCCAATTCTTTGTTACTTACTTTAGGAGCTGGCTTCTTCTTAACTTTTCGCGATTTAGATTGCTCCTTAACTTGTTTGTAATAGTCATTACCCACATCATAGTCATCCTGTTCTATGTTTTTATCTAGAGGGACTTCAGCTTGATTCGAGTCTAAATCTTCTCCAAAGGTACTCGTAGACAAATCAGTTGTTACTTTAGGTTTCTTAGATTTATATGGTATATCATAATCTCCGTCCATCAATTGACGTTTATCACCTTTCTTTGTTTTGGTTTTTGTTGCCTTGGATGCGAAATGCCTCAAAGAACTCTTCTTTTTATTAGATAAAGATTTATCCAAAAAGTCAATTTCATCTATATTTGCTGACTCTCCGAAATCTGATCCCAGATCAATTTTATTTTTTGAAGACTTATTATTCAGCTTTGAAAGTTCTGAATAATCGTTAACATCCAATTCATCTTGCAATGGTTTTGTAAATATTGCTAATTTTTTCTTTGGTTTGACAGAAATGGATTTTTCTAGGATTACCTTTGGCTTAACTTCCTTTTCAATCTTTTTAAGGGAGACAGGTTTGATATTTTTCTTTACTTTTTGTGCGATAACTTCAAGCGAATCGATAACCTTTTTCTTATACTTTGAAAAATTATCAAAAAGTGAATTAATTTTATTCAAAACACCGAAAATTTTGCCTAAATCGCCTATACTCGATCTTTCTGAAACAGGGCTAGACAAGACCATCAAGTAAAATGAAATATTGCTTATATATACCAAATCAAGTTGGTAAAGAGCCTCGGCAAAAACCAACTCGTTGCTTCTCCTGCGTTCATTTTTTGTTAAAACCCCTTTAACTTTTGAAATCAAATCAGACAGCTCAGTCGCATCTGAATGACTTGCTTTTAAATCATCAATTAATCCAGGTAGCTCTGGATTTGATTTGAGAATTATTTTAAGCTTGTTTTCCCTTGAAACGGAACCGGCATCTTGACCAACAGATATCATATTTGCCGATTCTAAATCACCTAGAGAAAACACGTTTTTAGAAAGGAAATCATCCCTGTTAATTTCTTTGACCTGCTTGCTCTTAGCGACATTGAGATCTGCCAAAAAGTCGTTTGCTGACAACTGAGACAAAAATTTCTTTTGCAATTTTAATGCCTCTTCCTCTTCATCTAATTCAGCTTCTTCTTCATCAGAAGAGGCTAGAATCTCATCTTTGTCATAATAATCTTTTTTTTTAGCACCCCAAGCTCCAACATCTGAATCTTCCTCAGAATACACTGATTGGTCAACAACTGAATCATTTTCATCATCATCGTATCGATCTGATATTGAATCCTCAGAGTCATAGTCTTCATCCTCTAACCCGAAAACTTCGGTGTCTGAAACAAACAAAAGAAAAGATAGAAAGGAAAATGGGTTTATTTCACTTGATATATGTATGAATATAATTAGATTAAAAATAAAGTTTAATTTTTAAATTGCTTAAAAAAAAATATATGAGCATACCATTTATTATATTTTCTTCTGGGGCTTCATCATCGTCGAGGTAAATCTTATCTTTTTCTTCAAAATCTGATACAAAAAAAAAAGAGAAATTTTAGCAAACAAAAATTTTAAAGTGAATAAGATGGACAGTCTAAATCTTTGAAATAGAACTGTGGAGCTTTAAAGCTTACATTCATCCTCTGAATCGTGATCTATATCATCCCAAGTGTGGATCTTGGATATAGAGCCCCTACTGATTATTTCTTGGTTCTTATCAAAAGCTATGGAGCTATCGCCTGAATTTGCAGCTTTGGAAGCTCCCTTTTTTTTTGACTTTCCCATAATCTCTCTTTTTGCGGCTAAAATAATACCTTTTTCTTTACCTAGAAATTTCAAGGTTTTATTTAGAGGCCTCTAAAATAAAATCAAAAAAAAAAAAAATTTTACCAAAAGTTGTTGATTATTGGCCATAATGACTAAACAAACTTCCTCATTAGGCCAATTGATTTTAGTCTATAATACTTGAACTATTTTTCAATTCTAAAAAAAAAAATTTATATTCATATGGAAGATTCTTAATGAATTTAGACTTTTCCTTAATTGATAATTTATTGGTCATCCTAGCTCATATCCAATTAGGATTTCTCATTTTAAACTGACGTATGGAAGCTCTTAATAAAAAGAGCATTTGTCCTTATATCACTTTTACTGGTCAGATTGTTATTAAGTTTATCCAATGTGTTTTCTCGATTACATATAGCCATTTATATTAGCCGATTCGTAACCTGTAGACTATCTAGTGCCATTTCCATGCCCAATATTTAAGTTGCTTATATTTCCTCTTCAATAAATCAGTTTAGTAGTAGATAAATTTTTGCAATTTATGAATACACTTATTCAAAATTCTGCAGATCAATCCAACGATTCTGTAGAAGCCTAAATTTTATTAATCCTCTTAGAACTTGACTCTTTCTAGGAGCTCAATACCCTCAATGAACTATTGCTTGTTGTCAAAGAGCTTAATTCATGACTGAACTTAACCTCAGTCATCCTGCATACTTGAATCTTCTCCAGGTGGGGGGGGGGTCTTTCTATTATTAGATTGCACCCCTTTTCCGTAGGTACGCAGCCGGCAGTCCGGCAGAGGAGCTCACTGTAGTTGGGATGATAGTCTTTTTTATACGACTTTTTCTTTTTTTCGTATTTTTTTAGTATAGTTTTTAATGATGTATTCTTACAATATTATTCCGTGATATCAAAAATTGAAAATTCTGAAAATCGGAATACTTAATAGTAATGTAGAATTTGAATTGCTGGGAAAAATAGAAAGGCGTTTTCACTTTTCGAATACTTTAATCAGGAAATCGAAGTACGTTTGAGAGTAATTTTTTTTTTTTTCATAAGTAAATTAACTTTGTGTCAGAAGAAAAAAATCTATATACAAGTAATTTATATTCTTTTATACACTTAAAGAGTGATTTTAAAACTCAAAATTACCAAAATCTTTATTTCAGGCTAATATGTTTTAATTTTCTAATTATTTTTGTATTTACATTTATTCCAGTAATATAAAATTAAAAATTTTCAGCTTTAAAGGTGCATATTAATTATCGCAACAAATGGTATTGATCATCATAAGGTGAGAGGTTCTGAAGTATAATTGAAATCATTTCGTGTACATGGGGATTCTAAGGCTTAATATCGCCGGCTTTTTAAAAGAAAGATAAATGAATGAAATCTTTAAAATGAGGACAATGCAGAAACCTATTTGGAAAAAACCTTTCCAATTATAATAAACCGAAAAATGATGTAAATTTTAAATAAAAAAGATCGAATATTTGTTTTAAAGATTTTTTTATTTAAAAAAAAGTGGTTAATAGTTATAAGTCGCTTCATTAATCATTCCCACTGGTGAAATCAACATGGCAATATTTAAATGTAAATTTATGTAAATTTTAAAGTTTTTAATCGATTTTTTTTTAGGAGTAGCCGCTATGTGTGAGATATTACGTGGATACTAATACATAATTCCAATAAATTGATTTGAAAACTGATTGACTCCACCACAAAATATTTTTTATCGTTATGAATTAAATAAAGTGAATGAATGAATAATAAAACTAATCTGATGTTATATAAATGATTCCTTAGTTTCTAAGCTATCATACCCTTAAGCATCGCTCGAAATTTGAAGACTGACTCACAATCAAATAATCATGTGTGCTAAGTGTAGTGAGTTTGTGGAGTATCTGTTATTTTCATAATATTTAGAAATTTAAAATTTAAAATAATTTGGCTCATATTCCCTGCTGATCAATGTAAATATAGATAAAATCATTAAAAACTCTTAAACTCATCGATTCGCAACAATGTCTTAGATACTCTAGCTGAATGCTAACCATACAAGATGAAAATGTGAGTCGTTTATATTAGGCTTAAATCAATTTGGTTTGCAATGTCGGATATCTTAGATTTAAAAAACTGAATGGTTCTTGGATGATGTAAATTTTTATAATTGACTCTATTTTTTTAATCACTCTGAGAGTTTACAGAAACGACCTTCGGTATATTTTTATCTACACTTCTTTTTTTAAAAAAAAAAAAAAAAGATGCCTTTTAGTCGAATTTATCATGAATATGCTCCATAAAAACACAGAGAAAATTATTGATACTAAAATTAGGACCGAAGGTCCCCAAAATAAATCGTTTCTATAAAAGGATATATCGGTAGAATAAAAAAATGGGGGACTATTCAAAAGTAAACACATAATAATACGCAAGATTTCCTGAAAAAAAGAATTTTTAAATCATATTGATCTGAAAATCGTAACTTTATATTAATAAAAAGCAAAATTATTTTATCTTTTTCCTGATATATTATTAATCATTGGGCTTAATAGGGATATATCCGTTCTTAAAATTTTCTTTGAAATCATAAATTGACATAAAATATTGAATTTCTTAATTTCCCTAAAGCTCTATAATAGTGATCTCCATTCATTCACTGGAATTTCGTGTTCCATGAAATTCCATAATGCCGCTTTTAACTTTAAATTTCACAAAATTCATATCTTTGAGAAGAAAAATTGAAAGTTTATCGTTTTTCCATTTATCTCCCAGTCGTAGATAACCTGCAAAACCCCATTATTTTGACTAGTTTCATGAAATTTTTCAGACAGATTAAGTAAAAACGACTTCATTTCAATTTCAATAAGGGTTTCCCTCAAAAATTATTGTCATTATATGACCTTTTTTCCGCGTCAAATATATCACCGACTTCCCAAGAGTGTTTCAATTTATATCCTTCAAATCAACTAATATTACTTGCATATTTGTTTTAAGATGATTTAACTGATTAAAAAATGCTTTATATAATATAAGGTAATTATCTAGGGTAATTTCTCCAATAATTTTCCAGAGAGAATAAGAAACTACACATCTTACCTCTGGGTGTATTGAGCTAAGCTTGCGAGAGCTCAAACACAAGCTAAAATAACTGTATTGGTGAGTATACAGGAGCTACCAGAGATATAGTATTGTACTTTCGTTGGCAATTATCGGAAAAACAACAGTGCAGATGTCCTATATTGAATAATATCTCTTCGGCTTGATATTAACATAATACTATATATCAATAAATATTGATATTATTGATTTAGAGCTAAATATAATGTGCCTAACGAATCATAATTCGTATTTTTTTATATTATTTACCAAAATTGAAAAATAATTGAATATATCACTTTTTTTTTCCACTCGATATGAAAAAGAAGAAATTTCTAAGAGCATTGAAGGTAGATTATATATTCAATATAAAAATTTATTTATTAAAGACTTTCTTGGTTTAGAGTTATGAGAGTTTCGGCATTTTTTGGGGGGGTTTTTTGTAAATTTTTAATACCGTAGTAAATAAATTATCGATGAAGAAGCATAATTCATCGGAGAATCCGTACAATTTCATATTTTATTCCTATATTTCGTATTTTAAATATAGGATATTATATTTTAAAGGACACCTTTTTTTAAATAATACCTGATATTAAATTATTAATTTTTTTTACAGGACTAAATCCACTAAAAAAAGATATAAAGAGATATTGAAATAAAAATTTTAATTTTTCTTATTTGAAAGGGGTTTATTGTGAATTACCGTAAAATAAATAATTTTTTGCTGATTTTTTTTTTACTCGTTTAATATAATTTAAAATTTTTGTTCCATATATTTGTAAAGTTTTATATTATTTCAACAGCTTTATATAACATGATAGGATCTGTTTTATTTTAATGAAATAAAATCACTCATTTTTTTTCTTAAAATGACAATTCTGGTTATTTGGAATTAATTATATTATTATTAATGTAATAATTTCGGATATTTTTAATATTTTAAAAAAGGATGTCGCTGTAAACCCTAGGTTTAAATTTCCTCCTTTTTATAAAAAAATCTGCACTATTATTAAAATTATGACCATCAAAAAGAAAATTCTATAAAGATTTTGGAGATTTTATATTTTGAATATTTCTTTAATAAATACTAATATTGCAATATTAAAAGTTTTTTTATTGTTGGGTCTTTTTACTATTTTTATTTTTTTGATACTTTTAAAAAAAAAAAATTATTATTTTTTTAAATTTTTTTCTCCGAATTATCGAAAGAATATGAAAATTTCAACATCCCCACATAACTCATTTAATAAAATAAGGAAACCAATTTTCTTGTATTAATTTACAATAATCAATATTAATAATAAAACCATTCTGAAATTTTTATGACACATAAAAATTAAATAATGAGGTGGGTAAATACAGAAATCCAGTTTTTAAGTTCTATCTTGCATTAATTTTTATTAAATAAAAAATATTTTTATAATTTTTTCTGTAACAGAATTGTTATGAAATTCTCTATCCATTAGTATATCTACCCATATATATTTTAAACTTAATTTATACCCTGTTTTATTTTGATTTTAATTATAATATTAATATTAATAATTAGTAAAATTATTCACCAAAATTTTGAGACAAATTAATAATTTTAGTGATGCTTATATATTTTTCTACCTATTTTTTTGTTTTTTTGTTTTTTTCTTTTGATTAACGTATTTAGTAGTTTTATTTTCTAAAAAAAATTATTTTTATCTTTGAATAATTTGCTAAATCCATTTTTCTAAAAAAAAATGCATATAATTTTAAAAATATTTTCTCAAAAAACTTTCTCCCTATGCCAAAGAAATTATTTGTTTTATTTATCATAAAAAATATTGAATTTTTATTATTAAAAACCAATTATTCTGTTTTTTATATTTTCACTTACCAAGATATTTTTCCAAAATAATTATTTTGTAATTATTTTATGAAGGTTTTTATTATAATTAAAATTTAGTGGATTTTATATTTTTTTTTTTGAAATAACTCTTGGTGATTTTTAGTTTTTTAAATAACTTTTTTTTACGTGAATAGCTTAATTATATAATAAAAACTTTTTAGTAAGTCGTTATATAGAATTTAATTTTTGTAAAAAAACATCTGGAACATTTATATTACTTATTTATCAAATTGGCTATTTAAAATATCTTCATCAGTACATATTTTCATACTAATATAAGCTCAACGCTTTTTTGTGTCACATAAGTATTGAAAATCCTCTTAAAGTACAGTAATATTTCTTTTTTTAATGAAAATCAGGAATAAATAGTTATTTGGATCAAAAAAAAAGTTATATTCTATATTTTAGATACAATTTATGAATAATAAAAAAATATATTTGCTATAGATTCTTTTTGATATATATAATTTTAATAATAATAATTAAACTATTTTTATATATAAAGAATATTTTTTTGATTTTTGAAGCTTATAATCACATATAAGCATAGAAAAATACAATACTAGTATATATTTTTTATTACTGTTAGTATTATCTTAAATCTTGTCCAATTTTCATATTTTATATCTATCGTAGTTTTTACTTATTTTTTATAATTTTAAATCCCCGAAAATTTTACATATCGATATTTTTACAATAAAAAATAATCAAAACGTATACTACGCTAAATAATCTGAGAAAAGATAAAATAACAACGTTACATGGTTATATTTCAGCTTTAATCGATTTTATACAAGGAATTTCTGAAATATTCCCATTAAAAATTCTATTATCATAAAAAAAGTATGTTTAATTTACAATAACATATTTAAAAAACTCAGAAATTAATTAAACTCTTCAAATTTGAAAAAAAATCCAAAAAATTTTGCAAGCTTTTTTTACACTTTGAAAATTCTTATTTTAAAATAAAATCAAGTTATTGTGGGGGAAAATTTTAAGTATGAGGTTTATTATTTTTTTTAGCTCGTACTCTTTATTTAAAAAAATAATATAGCTTAATCAAATTTTTAAATTAATATAGTCAATTGGTATGCAAAAAATTGGATTATACAATTACTTAGTTTATTGGAACTAACTTTATTAATTTATTAGGTGAATCTAAATATTGAATATATTTGATTTCAATAATTACATATTTATCTAATTTATGATCTATTTCAAAAAAAAAAAAATCATATTTTTTGAAATACTAAAGAAATCAAAATCAATTCTACATTATTTTTTTAAATTCTCCTTCTATAAATTGATTTTCAAAAAAATCCTATGGTTTATGTTATATTTGAAATTGATCGTGAAAAATACATTGCGTAGTATTATAAAAATGTTATATTTTATTTTTATTATCAAAACATTTTTTTAAAAAACTAAATTTTAAATTATTTTTTAGGTAAATTATTTGTTATACAAACTATGCAAGCTCTTTTTTAATACTATTCTTCTATATCTCAGTATATTTATAAAATAATTAAAACAGGCCACTGATTATATGGTTTACATAATTTTGATTTCGCAAGTACCAGAGAAAAAATAGCTGCATCTTCTTTATAAAAATTAACTCTATAAAATTAAAAATAATTTTATAAAAGGTTATAAAAACATTTTTATTGCAATTTAAAATCTCCAAGAGTTTTATAATTAATTAGTACTTCTACCTTTTTTTTTATTTCATCTATATACTCAATTATTCTCATTTTCAAATAAAAGAAAGAATTATTACTCAATTAGCCTTTTAATTTTTTTTATAAAGTGAATAAAATAAAATAATTTTAATATAATGATACAAAACTTTCTATCCTCATAATGAAAATATTAATAAGATAAAGATTTTCATTTTACTTTTATTTTTATTTTATTTAAACCAAAGAATTTTTTTATAAGGTTTTTATTTAAAATATTTAAAATAGTAAAAAGCTATAAAAAAATGAATTTAAAGGGGAAAAAATGACACTAATTTTACATTTGCTCCCCATTTTATTCTAACGGATTCTTGGCCATTACTGTTTTTTTCAAGGGAATTTAAATTCAAGTTAAAGCCCGTATAAAAATGATCAGGTAACCTAGATTCAGGTATGAAATTGTCCTTATAAAAATTAAAAAATTATGATAAGAATTTTCATTCTGTGCAGAAACAAAGTATATTTATATAGGCTATTTTTTAAACACAAGCCATTTTATCAGCCCACAAGCAGGTCTAATTACTTTCAAGAGATAATACTCATTCCCAAGCCGATTTAATTAAAACATGCGGCTTTCATTGTTTTACATTTTATTCCCAAGAGACTTTTCTAACTAAATCCAAGAAATATTTTTCCAGTGATTATTTTATAATATTTTACTGGATTATTATTAAATGGAACCATTGCATTCCTAAATACGCTAATGGTTTTACATAATCTTGGTTTTTATGTTCACATATTAATTGTATAAGATATTTTCTATCAATTTTTTAACGCTAGCAAATGAATTAAGGAAGGGGGGGGGGGGGGG
>LSSL01003479.1:0-19096 GCA_001953115.1 Smittium mucronatum | reverse complement strand
TACCCAGATGTATATAACGAGAATGAAAATCTAACAGGAGACTACCCTGATGTGTACAATGAGAATGAAAACCTAACAGGAGACTACCCAGATGTATATAACGAGAATGAAAATCTAACAGGAGACTACCCTGATGTGTACAATGAGAATGAAAACCTAACAGGAGACTACCCAGATGTATATAACGAGAATGAAAATCTAACAGGAGACTACCCTGATGTGTACAATGAGAATGAAAACCTAACAGGAGACTACCCAGATGTATATAACGAGAATGAAAATCTAACAGGAGACTACCCTGATGTGTACAATGAGAATGAAAACCTAACAGGAGACTACCCAGATGTATATAACGAGAATGAAAATCTAACAGGAGACTACCCTGATGTGTACAATGAGAATGAAAATCTAACAGCTGCTTACCCTGATGTGTACAATGAGAATGAAAATCTAACAGGAGACTACCCAGATGTATATAACGAGAATGAGAATGGAGAGAGGCTTGGGGGTGAAGATTCAGTAACAGGATTTTATCCGTTGGATTCGTTTGATGGAAAAATTACTGCAGATCATAACAGTATTTCATACCAAAATAAAAGTCCAGAAGAACTATCTGAAAATGATGATCTGAATTCGGAAATGAACTATAACTACAACTTGGATTTGGATGAATTAAAACAGGCTAAAAACAAAGGACTAGCGAGTGATTCATTAGTGGGCGGGTATGGAGAATATATCGATGATATCTCAAGTGGTGAGGAGGGCGAAGACGATATTATTGAAGATGGCTTGGATACAAGTGAATCTAAATTAGAGGGTGATTTATCGTTGGCTAACAGAAAAAAACTTTTATTAAAGAGTTCACAAATGGACGTAGGATCAGTTTCCAAGTTCAAAAAGACTCAGCTATCTAAATACGACTTTGATTCAATTGAAGAGTGGGAAAAATACAAGGACAATCAAGTGCAACTTCCAAAGGCAGCGTTCCAATTTGGAATCAAGTCTAAAGATAGCACATTAAACAAGAATAGATCTAGCGCGAAGATAAGAAACCTCAATAAGCGAAACCATGCTTTGGGATCCGTGGATAGTCAGACTATCTCTGCCGAAGGACAAAAAGAGTCTAAAAAGAAAGCAAAATTGGATAGAGAGTGGCAAGCTACCCGAAATTACATGTCTGAAAAATATGGGGAATCATACTTTGGCTGAAGGGGGGGGGGGTGGATTTATTTAACATTGCAAGCATAATTGACTAAACAAATTTCTGATAGCAATTTATTTATTTTTAGTGCAAGTAAAAAGGGTTTAGGTAAAATTTTGGTAGAAATCTAAAAGTTCATAAGGGGAAGAAGATATGAGATTGGTAATTTCTAATAGAAGAATGTTATTTGGTAGTTCCGTTAATTGTGACAATAGCCTTGCGTTGGTGTCTGTCCAATCGATGCTCAATAAGCCAAATCCTAATAGTTCAAAAAAAGTTGTAATTAAAATGGAAAATAAATAAGTTTTTACTATTATGTATCATGGAATTTTATTGTTAGATAACTCTGTTTTTACTATTAGATTTTTTTTACCCTTGCCAAGTTCCCATTGATAATTTTCCGTTAGATACTGGAATATTAAGCGAAACTCCCATCAGTGAACTTTTAACATGGCCAGGCTATATTTTAAAATCATAGTCAGATAGAATCGAATTAATGTTATTTTCATTATTAATGGGGAATATACAGATTTATGGTACAGGAAAATGCTGTTCCAGAATTTAAAGTAGCGAGTTTTTAAACCACCCTTTCTTTTAAAGAAAAAAGACAGATTAGCCATTAACAGTATTTTGTTTTAGCTAAAGAGATTAAATTAGTTTACGTTAAAAAAAAAAAGTACCATATCGTCGGGGCCCTCGTAGGTATGGACATAAGGGGCATCTTCGGGAACTATTCGATTCAAGATCATGCTCATATCTTTACGCACATCGGGATCACAATTTTCATTCAGAGTCAAACTGGCACTGGTATGTTGCACTACATAGATATACGTGTAAGGCATTTGCGATTAAAGTCAATAATAATTTTACAAGGCAAATTTAAATGATTTTGGCCGTACGGAAAATATTGGCCATGCCGATCTTGTACTTTGCCAGCTCTGAATTTATCTGCGACTCGATCTCCCTAGTTACTAGGTAGCTCCCCTGCGATCGCGGGCTGAAAGTTATGTTGATTTGCGACCAACTAGTACTCATTTTACAAAATTTTGTGCTTTTGAATCAAAAGTATCGATTTTTTCGTATCTAAAATCTTGGTCAATTAGCAGATTTGGTTATAAAGCCTCACTTTTTTTTCCCTTAAGATCAAAGCAATGTTCTGTTTTTAGTAATTGGTAAGCTCCATATCATTAACCAATAGATTACTTTTACTGGTCCTATTAATGCTAATCGGCATCTTTTATTGGCCAATAAAAATAAGATGGATAAAAAGTAGGATTTTTGCAAGCAATAAAAAAATAAAGCTAATTAACGCTTTTAGAGCTGACGGTACAAATACTGGCGTTCGCTTTCCGCCCAATGTTTTCATTAGTTTAATATTATTTGTATACCATTGGATAAATCTAAAAGTTAGGCCAATTGAAAGGGTTGATCTGGGCAAATAGGGGCAAGGCACAAATTTGGGCCCGGAAAGGGTCAATGAATTTTCCTTGAAAAAAACCCCTAAAAAAAAAAAAAATGGATGGGGATTGTAGTGGTAGGTTATTTTATCCCGGTATTTTCCCAATATCGAATTCTTGAAGTAGACCCATCGACCGATTTCTTGCTTGACAAAAGACAAGTTTATTAGTGAAGGAGCAATATCCAAACTTTGGCATGTTATTTATCTTGTCAGCGAATTTGTGGTTTACGATGGAAAATACTTGACTCTATATCAGGGAGTTCTATGTTTCAAAGAGGAGGTTCCAAGGGATGAGAGAGTTTATATTGTTGGAGCACCATTCGGCACACTTTACAGCAGACGATTAGATTTATTCAGAATGTCACGTTACATAAAAAAACAAATATCTGTGGAAAAATCGATCTTTTGAAGAACCAGAATATGATGGGTCTGTCTCCGTCTCCGATTTAATTAGGGGAAAAGAAAGATCTTGGCCTGCCTTGGAAAAAAAAAAAATTTTCATGTCAGAGTCTACCCAGGAATCCACAGAAAGATATCCCCTGGACCTTCAGTATTCCTCCGCCACCGAATCTAGCTACCGGAGCTACTGTAGCGTTGCCTTCTGCAACTGCAATAAGTATACTAGATTGTAAATATTTTCAAAGTCTCGATGGTTTTGGTCTTTCAATAGATTTTATTGATACCGATCCCGAAGATTGGACCTTAACGGATACTATTTGCTATCATGGAGAAGATATAGTATCATTTCCTCCTTTAAATCAAAACGTCACTTATAAAGCTATATATTCGAAACCGGGACCCATTTATTATGTTTATCATGTAGGCAGAAAAGTATTTGTCTCCTTTAGCTCTTCCGGCCATTTGCATATAGGAAGAAACAAAATACTGGGCAACTCAGTTAAATTGATGAAGTATCTTTCTCCAGGGTTATACATACTCTCAGACCAGGAGGAAAACCGATTTCTCGCATTCAATGATGTAAAGACTGGGTACTGGCACCCCAAAGTAACAAATAAAATCGAGGAGTCTACCCCTCTTACCTTTAGATAGAACAAAGATCTGCCAGATTTTTGCATTTTAAAGTGTTTTTGCATTTTAAAAATAAAAATAAAAATAAAATAATCATCCGTCACAGCTTTGAAACTGACTTTAAAGAGTTTCTAAATATATAGGAAAGTTTCACTCGTGCAAATCTGAATTTAATAAAATTTTACTTTTTGAAAAGATAAAAAAAGAATCATTTGTGAATAGCGTTAAGGATTATGCATCTAAAAACATAGTCGCTGAACGTTCCGTCACCCTCATACATAAATGATTCCATTGGCAACGACTTTACAATATCGTCCTCAAATCTATATATCTTTGTTGTATATTTGTTCCTAACAAATTGAAATGGTACTTTGAAGACTTTATTCTCGTCATATATCTTTATCACATCCGTTTGAGATTCATCATAAGAGTTGATTTTTTCAAAGATCACTAGTTGGAAAGATATCTTTATTGATTGCAGATACTTTTCCATTTCGTTATGGTTTTTATGTTTTCGGTTTCCTTCATCATTTAAAAAATCCGTGTCTTCTTTTTTTGTAACTGAATAATTCTCTAAATCAATGTCCATTGCAAGTTCGCTATTTTGTTCACATGAAGAGTCACCAGGGTCCTCCAAATGTTTTTCTTTATCATCAAAAGATTCGGGATCTTCTAAATCTTTTCGCCTCTCATCTTCGAAATCATAAGTTTCTAAATTATTGTTAATGTCTAAAGAAAACGATGTGTTAACAAGAATCGAGTTGTTGAAAATAAACGTCCCATTAGTCAGCCCGGAGGCGGGATTATACACAAACTTGTCCGAAACATGCGATTTAATTTCTTGTGTCGGTCCAACATTATTATCAACGCCTTGGATGTTTATACCATCTATCGGATTAGGAATGGTTATATTGCTGATTGCATTGGAATTTAAATGGTCACATATATTGAATGACAATAGCTTTGCAAGGATCGAAGTAATATGTAAACAAAATTGCGAAAAATTGGAGAACAAAAAATACGGCGATAATCCAGAGAGAGGTTCTATTAAATCAGAATTCGAAGAATGGTACAAAATAATGTTCCCTGAACGCAAAACTTGGACTATAAAAGATTCACTAAAAAGAATAATAATACGTTCAAATAATGTTAGTTGAGTAACAAATAAAAGCAAAGAACAATAATAAAAAATCACAGTATAGAAAATTTTTAGAAATAAAAAAACTCTTATAATTACCTGGTCCCAAAGACAAAACTGGTCGAATAATACACATCAGGCATTTCATTCTTATTTATGCCAATATATACTGAATTCAAAAAAATGCGTGAGTGAGTAGCTCTCTTCCAGAAAACATTGAGTCTGACCAAAAATGAGTCGATTTGATTAGACAGAAATAAGAATTTTAGGGATTCGATTACAGGCAATAGGTTGCGAGGAACTGGCCCAAGAGTAGATAATGTTCCAATTCTTTTCAGGTTTTCATACTGGTACTGTTTAATCATATACTTGTAACTTAAAATCATAGTCAAGTCAGGGACAATTCTTAAATATGATGGCAAAGATTCATATGTAGTTGAAACATTGAAATTGATCTCTTTTTGATTGTCTGGTATTATTTTTGAGGGATCTTCTGGAGACACTAGCGATTTTGAAATTCTATACTGTAGATTTAAGTTGTATCCAGGTAAGCTAAGAGGAATGTTAAGAACATCTGTGGTGCTGTTGGGATTTTCATTGAGGGCATCTATACTATCCGATAATTCTGAAGGGTCAGGATTAGGTGGCCTGAAGTCGTTTATAGTAGATAAGGAGCCTTTAGAAAAATATAAGGCTTCGTGTTGAATCCTTTTGAAAAGTTCTTTAGAGTATGAAGATTCTCGAGCTTTAATTAATTGATTATTTATGAATTGTATTTTATCAGTGAGACTAGTATCGTTGCTCTGAAGGCTTGATAAATTAATAGAAACGCTTTTGTGATGGCCGTTGTTTTTTTTTCCAATTAAATGGGTTGAGAGAGATGATATAGGAAGTTTTGTATTACTTGTAAAAAATTTCTTTTGGGGAGGCAAGGTGGAAACCAAAGGATTATTATTATCAGAAAAATCCTGTGAGCCCATATCTATATTGACAGTGCCTGGATGCCCATAAAGAACTATTAATAAAAAAAACAATTAAGAATGAAAAAAGCTTTAATAAGTTATATTATAAAGGGATAGTAAAGAGTTACCACTATTGTGTGCATAAGGAATAAAAAATTTGGAGCCCAATTCTTTTGATTGAAAATGTTGTATGGACCAATAGCGGCGCCTTAGCTCAAGAGCACTAATAAAATCTGCTTTGGAATTACTGATTATGTTCCGTAAACGAGTGCTCTGAGCAGATAAATACTCTGAGGATGTTTCTAATTGCTATCGGCAATAAAATTTACAACAAAAGAGTAAAAAATCATTAATTATTAATAAAACGTTGTTTTATTTAAAAAAAATTTGAACAGTAATTAAATAAACGAGAGAACAAAATTTTACCACAAAATAAATATTAATGTAAGGAAAAAAAAGTAGACACTAAATTGGAAACTAACCTTTTGCTTTTGGCCCAAAGAAATAAGTAGTTGGTATGCCTTTTCTTGATCAGAAGGTTTTTCGTTAATTATTGTATCCATCGTCAACAAACCTGAACCGAGGGAGTTGGAAGATTCTGAATTATTAGAAACAGAGGCTTGATTATTTGATGAAGTTTCTAAAAGCAAAATGACAGCATCTAAAGCAACTGCGATTTCAGATCGAGAATGCCTGAAATATAGAGCAGAACAATAGGGAAAATAAAGAGTTAAAAGTTGGGTAAATTTTGAAAAATGAAGAATAAAAATATACCATAATTTATTTCTCAAATCCTCAATCAAAGAGATCTTTTCTTCAGTAGAATTGGAAACATCATTGGCATCTTTGCTAACGCTTTTAGAAGATTCCGGGGGGTTACATTCAGAGTTGGAAATAGCGGAGATTGAAGAGGAAAAATCAAGACCTTCAAAATTAGGATGTTCCCTCCAAAGAAGAGCAACGGTGCTCTCAATCTTTTCGTTTAAGCTAAGAAAAAGAACACGTAAAAGATAAAAAGGAAAATGTAGTCAAAAATTTCAAATAAAAGCAATTAAAGATTATATATACCTGTCTTCATCGATTAAAGAAGGGATTTGAGAATCGTTCATTTTGAATTTAGTAGAGCTGAATCAAAGACTGATGAATTCAAAGCCCAAAAATGCAGAAATCAAATATCCAAAACAAAAATTGTTAAAATCCAAACGGTATTCTTATTGGAGCGGAGAACAAGAACCACAAAATGTCATCCAATGATATCACTGAGAACTTCTAGCAGTTTTTAAATGAGCTATTCGCAGTCGAATTTCTCAGCTCAAAATCCATTTCAAGAGAGAAAATTAAACAAATGCTGAAACACAGAAAATGTTTACAGCAACAAGAAAATTTTATAAAATTGATATATTCTATTAGCACGAGAAAAGGAAGATAATAAAGAATAAGGTAAAGGTAAATTATACGAAAACACTTGTATTTTTTATTTAAAAAACTTTGTAAGAGGACACACTATTTTAAAATTAATTATTGGCAACTAAAAAGTTGCTTCGATTTTCAAGAGAATATAAAAAACAGGAACGAATTGCTCTAATATTATTTCTGGGAATAGGGATTGACTGTTTTCTCCAACTCGGCTCTTTAAAAAAAAAAAAGTTAGATTAGTGATGCAAAGCGATAAAAAGAAAAGTAAAAGTAAAATGGGCGTAGATATACCTTAGTTGGCTGGAAAAGTCATCTTCCAAGTCATCATCGTCCCAATCCTCCTCCCATAGATTCAAGTCTTCCTTGTCCTTCTCATCTTCGCTCCATTCTAAAACAAAGGTTAAGGTAAGTTATAAAAAGAGTTTTGTTTAAAAGATGGTAAGAGAGACTATAAAGTACCTTCAGCGTCAAACTCTTCGAATTCAACGTCCTCATCGAGATTAGAGAGGATCTTTTCTTGTTCAGCATCGTTTACAACCTCCATATTTCGGACAAATTTTGGTAATTTAAGTCTACAGATGATTTAGCTTTGAATGTGGATATGTATTAAACCAAACCGACCGATTCTTTTATCCATACATTCTTACTATCCCTCTAACTCCGCTTTGCCTTAAAAGTTAACCTCCATATGTTTTCCCAATAAACATAAACCATTAATCTAATTCACCAATAAAACTGCAAAATCAACTGACGCATTAAACGAAGTACCAATGTTATTTGTCTAAACAAACCTATCTCCTCTATGGCCCAAATAAACCCCTTTTATTTGTGCAACCACTCAACTTCAGTTTGTGTTAACATTCTTTAGCCAGTTATGGTTTCTTAATCAAATGCATACCCATATTATAAAAAATCTATGCGTGTTGATCTAGAATTAAATGTCTGCTCACATAGTTTAATTGGTCTATAGCACTCATTTCAAACCTGAACATCCCTTAATCCTATTCGCTATTATTTTAAATTTCAGTTATGACTATTATTATTGGACTATTAGAAGTAATAATAAATAGTATATGGATAATTAACATAAATACATTAATTAGACTTTTGGTTGGTTTAAATAGTTTACTATTCTTTGTCCAACTTTTCCAATGGATTTATTCATCCTTTTTTTGTATCACGAAATTATATTGACAGATAACAGGACTTATTTATCCTGTAGTCAAAATTTCACCATCCTTTATTCCTCTGAAGAAAGTCTATAATAGGAAACGAAAAACAATCAAATTAAAGATATTTCATTCGGATTTCCCTAATTTTCAAGATTTATAATTTTTAGTCATCTTTATATAGACAATATATATAGTAAATGGTCAATGTTTAAGCCATTTATAGTATGGATGATATATGAAATTCAATGATTATTTTATAAGATTTATAATAAAAATCAAGATAATATGGGTAGGACGGCTTCAAAAGACTTATTTAACTCATCAATTTCTATATTTTCGATCGGTATACTTTTCAACAATAGAGTACCAAAACTCCACCTCATACAGCGTTTTTCTTGTTTGGGAATGGTGGAAACAACTTGCGTGAATTTAAACATGAGTTGAATATAGACATACTGTATCTATGGAATTGAGTTTAACCTAATGAATTTTCCACTTCACCTTAAGGTTTGAAAACTATTTTTGTCTCAAGTTGGAACAATATCGTGTATAGAAATCAGACATACTCGATTCACATTTGTTTACCAAGACAATTTTTTTCCATCTCGCACGATTATGGTATCCAAAAACAAAAACAAAAACAAAAACAAAAACCTTTATACTATCTCAGAAACACCATTTTTGTAAATGTGCAATTTGTCAGGCGCCTGATAATAATTCAGATAACCCATCCCACTTTATATGATTTTAGAGTATCGATATCTGGCCGTAAAAATGTTGAAGGCTCTATTAGATTTTTCGGACAACAGATAGCCTATATGAATTAGAAGTTTATCGGATTTTAGAATATTAATTTCTTTTTTTGCTTCTATATCTCATAAATTATGGGTTTACGATTTTTAAATATGGTATCAACTGATTATATGCAATAATAAACCCCGTTTCTATTTGTAAAAGATATCAAGATGATTTTTATTTTCATAAAGAAACGACCTTATTTTTAAAAATTCCCGAGTAAAAATACATTTATTCTATTTATTAGACTTTTTTGATCTTTGGTAGTGGTATATCTAAGCACACTTTTATGATTTGTTTTAAATAACTATCTCTCCTTTCATAAACATCATTCTTTCAGAAAAAAAAGAAAAGTTTTAATGATTTCTGTTATTTTACCGGGTATTTTCTTGCTTAATTATGCTGATCATGCACAAAGATATAGTTGAATACACTGTTTAATCTCTATTTTATAAAACATTGCATCAAAAGAAATAGAGAAGAACTGTGCTCTATTTATAAATATTCTTCCGCTAGGCTTGAAATTAATCTAAATTTGAGATGACCATATTATAGAAATGAAAAACAGTTATTGTTCAGACTGCTAAATTTCTTTTAGCAGTCTAGATCTTTTACTTTCTTGCACCTTCATTTTATTTTTTTATTTTAAAAAAATAGCTTAAATAGAATCAATTTACTTTGCTCAACGGACTTTTATTTGAATATTTTTAATTAGCTATTTAAATAAAATATTGATAACGGGATTTAAAACCTTGTGATGCTAAAGAAATAATATAGATGTACTTTATCTTGAAATTTGGTTAGTCATGCTTTTGCTTTTGATTTTTTAGATAAAGACTGTAACAAATTTATTTAATGGGGCTATTTTCTCGACTGATTTACCTTTATAAAAAAAAGGAAATTTTCTATAACCGAACTTTATTTACATATTCCCAAATCATTCAACAATTTGGGGTTAATAAAACTAATTATTTCTTCCTATTTAATCTTTGGGCTCCAATTGTATATCAACTGAAATACTGATTATAAATTTTATTCTCAACATTATATCTTTTTGCAAACCAAATAATTCGACATTTTAACATTAGTGAATATAAATTAAATCAATTATACCAAATATAAGACTGCTATTTTTGTTTGGTTTTGGTTTAGGAAACTAAAAAATAGCACCTCTTTCTTCTATTTACAGCTAAAACTATTCGCTCAGAATTAAATTTATATCTTTAAAATAAAGAATGACTTGCAACAGCCATTTTTTTCACGCCAAGTCACATTAAATATTTCATAAACACTATTCATTGTTGGGACCACATCACGCTTATTAAAGCGAAATATAGTCTTCTTAAAGATTATTTTTATTGGTAGAGAGAGAGTCTCGAACTATTTTATTTTTAATCATGATCCATCTTAGATACTATTCATCCTGCGTTTCTTTTTTTAAATTATTATTATTATTATTTTATATAAATGTTTCGTCCATGGGTTCTATTTTTATGAAAAAAATTTATTCAATACTTGGCATGTCTTATTACAGCACTTTAATAATTTATGGGAATGCTAAACCTGTACACATTCCAGCATGGTTGAAATGTGGAATGAGAAGAATATTAATACCGATAAAAAAAAAACAATTGGGGTTGACTGCCTTGGCTAATAGTATTAGCTATTCAATTAGTGGAATAAAGTGGTTAATAGAAAATGTATTATTTTGACACTTTTAAAATATTGAAAATTCCATTATAACTATCTAAAAATATGCGACCCAACTTAATGCTGCATTTCATTATTAATGTAAATCTTACACCAAACATGTGGTGATTTTATCTGTCAGTTAGCAACAATCGGCATTTTAAGATTAGTTAGAAAATATAATATATCAAAAACCTGTAAAGATTGCAATGATGATCATATTTACTATTTTTTGCCTAAATAGTAAGCAATTTACTAAAAGAAAACTTGTGTAAATATATCGGATGATATAATTAATTCATCGATTATTTTTTGGGTATTGCCTAGTTAGGGAAATGCCGGATGAAAATATCCGAATATAAGATGAATTTACTTCTCTTCGGAAGAAATTTCAGTAGTTAAACTGGCTAACAAATTTGGTGACTTTTATAGCTCTGTTTTTCTTTCCATTCCAAACTCAATTTCCTACTTCCGTTTTATTAGGCATTTTGCAATGATACTCCACCAATAAATTCTCGTGATACAAAATAAATAAATAATATTAGCCTCTTCCATTTACTGAATCCAATTGCATTATTCCATTTATTAGTTCTGCTTTTTTTATTTGAAAAAATTGAATGAATATCCAATTAAATGATTTTTATTCGCCCAAATTTCAATTTCTGGATAGTTATTGAATCTAAATTATTGTCCATTCTACACACTTGCCTTTCATGGCCCAAAAGGTGCAAAGTTTCCATTTGAGTAATTCCCTGTTTTTTATTAATTGACGATCAAAATTAGCCCAATTATTTTTAGAATTACAAATTGATATTCATATGGCTATTTATAGAAAATTGAGTGCACTTGTTGTTTTGTTAGCTCAAAAGTAATCTGCCAATAAAATCGGTGATTTAAAAAACAAAAAACCTATATAGTTTTTTTTTGTATCGCGGAATTTTATTATAAGGTAACTGGCTCAAAAGTATTAGGTCCTAAAATGGTATAATATTTCCAGTGACGGAGTCGCTATAATTTCCTATGGACGTTTACATTGAATATTGTTCTAATTTAATCAAACATTCTGCCATTTATTGGATGCCTGGTTACCTGCATAAATATAGACTTGGGATATTGCTACTAAATCGATACTTTTGGAATGTGAATAGCTAATTAGCTTGGAAATAAGGATATGGCTTTGTGCTGAATCTTTGAGCATAAGAATTACTTGCAATACAATAAATTTAATACAATCGGATATTCAGAGAAAGATATGTTTGTTAAGACTATTTGTAGAATGGCTATTATTTAATTGGCAAAATCACATCCATTTCTCACAATAGTTAAATTATCCAATAGTACTTGAGTAACTATAAGCCCAAATTCAAAAACAGGTGTTCTGTTGATAGCAAAAATAAGTTGCCTCATGCCTTCGAATCCAGGAAAAGTCGATATGCCTCCGATAATGAATAGAGAGTGTTAAATAAGCAACCTAGCTTATTAATAATCATGCCAAATAACTATCTGATCTATTAGAGGCGTTGGGATAATTTAGAGGCAGATGGTTTGGCATTAGCCTTGTAGTTTTGGGCGTGCTTTCGAACGAATAACTATACTTAAAAACTTATTACTCTATCTTGATACATTTAAAATTGCGAATAGAATCATGTGGCATATCTGCCTCGGTGAACTTTGGGCGTTAGAAAAAAATAGCATTTTTATTTTCTTATTTTGGGACAATAAAAGAATCGTTTCTTTGGGATGGAGGGGGGGGAAGGGTAAAAAAACAGAATTTGATCATAATAGGCATGTGAATCATGTATTACTAACACTATCTACTTCAAGTTTGGTATATTGGCTATTAATAACTTGGCTACAAACAGGAATTTGCTAGCTTTCATTGTTTAACTCTTAACGGTCAGTAGGCTTAATTGTGCCATCATTATTTTCCAATATTTATTCCGCTTTAATAATTCCACTCTTCACATATTTTCAATTCGCCCCTTGCTTTTATTTTCCAAATGGGATTCTTTAATTTTGCCAAATCAGAGTACACTGAGTACCTGGACATTATAGGGTTAATGTCACAAAAATTAAAAGTTGCTGGGTATAATGAAAAATGACAAAAGCCTGAACTTTTATTGGAGTCTCTTTTTTAAGCAAACTTTTATTAAAATTATTGGCGGCACTCGCTTTATGCAAATAAATAAATTGGTTGTAGAATCCACACACTATGGCAAATATAATACATTGAATAGCTACTTTTGGCAATTTGTCTAGATATTTATTAAGAGAGAAGAAGAATGTTCATAATTGCAATCATGTAACTGCTGGGCTAAAAGTTCGATCATTATTTCTTCTTTTCTACTTTTACCTGGTACTTATGGCCCAATTTTCAAAATGGTCAGAGTATACAAGGTTTTTGCCATAACTTCATTTGTTGTATTCTTTATTTTATACTTTCTTCTTGTTCTAGTCCCTTTTCACTCCAAGCCTCGCTTGTCTCACACAGATCAAGTATGCTTAGACAAGGAAAATTGTGGGATCTCCCATACTGGTGATATCGTTCTTGAAGGTATTTTGAAAATTTCTTCTGATAAAAACTCCAACTCCCTGAATCCTGGGCGGGTCCCAAAACTAACATCCAAGGACTTTCAATTTTCTGTTAACACTCTTCGAGTAGATGGAATACCAGAAAACATCGAAGAAGTCGACTATTCAAACTTAACTTTGAATTTTACTCGCTTAAATGGATGGCCCTCTGCTTTTCCTCATGATCTAGAAAGCTACAGGCAAAATGTTTTAAAGACTACTTACTTTAACAAAAACACTCAATGGGTCCAGGAAATTGCTCCATACACATGGCACCATCGAGGTAAAGCTGAAGACTATTATATTAATCACACTGACTCTCGTGAGAAGGCCGCTATACTGGTGTTGGTTAGAAATAAAGAATTGAATCAGATATTACATTCTATGAGACAACTTGAAGATCGATTCAATAGAAAGAATCGATATCCATATATATTTCTGAATGATAAGCCTTTTTCTAATAAATTTATGGAGTTTGTTGCTCGTGCTACTGATAGCAACACAACTTTCTCAATAATACCCAAGGAACATTGGTCAGTCCCAAGTGATATAAATATGAAAAAAGTCAAGTCTAATTTTAAAGTCTTGGATAGGCTTGATATCCCCTACGCCAAATCAATGTCATATAGACACATGTGTCGTTTCAATTCAGGTTTTTTTTACAAACATCCCCTTCTTCATTCTTTAAAATACTACTGGAGACTAGAGCCTGATATTGATTTTTATTGTGACCTGAAATATGACCCCTTCACTTTTATGCGCAAAAACGGAAAACTTTACTCGTTTGTAGTGTCGCTGCTTGAACTAGAGATGACCATTCCTACTCTATGGGAACATACTTTAAGCTTTGCCAACGCCACAAACTTGAGCTCTACGCTTTTTTCCATGTTTGCTAAACAGACTAAACCTTATCCAGGAAAATTCAAAGGCATAGATTCGAGTCGTTATAATTTATGTCACTTTTGGTCGAATTTTGAGATTGCTAGTTTGGACTTTTATCGATCTCCTGAATATCAGCAATACTTTGATTATCTGGATTCTACTGGAAATTTCTTTTATGAAAGGTGGGGTGATGCGCCTATTCATTCCCTGGCCGTTGGTTTGTTTCTCAACTACAACCAGTTGCATTTTTTTAACGATATAGGTTACCGTCACGATACTTTTGCTAGATGGCCCGAACCTAAAGTATCAATTCATAACAGTTGTGTTGTTCCCAAATCAATCAAAGAAAATTTCGACAAAGCCGATGGTTCGTGCTTGAAACATTACTTGAGCTACAGAGAGTACAATTGGGACAGGTCAGATTCTGTCAATGGTCTTTTGCGTTTACGGAGGGATAGGTGGTAGATTTCATGTTTTCAAATTTCATTTAAATATTCTTTAATTATTGTAAAGTTGATTGGGTTTTCTACAATTTCCAATCGAGTGTCTTTTCGCTTTGTTATTATAGATCCTTCATCGTTTATTTTTTTAAAAAAAAATAAACCGTCGTATTATAATAATTTTTACCACAACCTTGGAATGTGTACATTATTTTCCTATCTTGAAATGGCTTCAAATGAATCATGTTCCTAGATTTTAACCTTTGCGCCTCTACTACTTAACTTCTTTAGTGCATTTTCAGATCTAGTGAAACCCCTGTCTAAATTTTTCGATTAACAATTCATTCTTAAATTTAATGACTGATTGGTCCATTCATAGACATAAAAAGGTTAAGCAATAAAAATATTTTAAAATTTTCGGAAAGACTAAATATTAAAAAAATCGAGAAATTTTCTCAAAAATATATCAATTTTTCAAAATATGCTCTTATACATGTTACGTGGGACTTGATTTTTCTAAAAGTAAACTAATACATTCTAACTATTTCTTGTTTTTATTTCCTAAAAATAATATTTAGATTCAAAAAAATAATTCAAAAAATATTAATCAAGGAAATTAAAATATTGAAGCAACCATATTATGTTTTCAAAAAGAAATCTATAAATATTATGTTAAAAATTAAAGATTCATATGAAAAACTTTTTATATAAAACTTTTTAAATAATAGCCCAATTACTCAAGATGCTAAATCGTTAATATTTTTTAAAAGAAACCCATTGTGAATCAAGGAATTTAATCTAATAAATCTAACTATACTTCAACATTTATGAGCAAAATATGAGAATATTTCTGAAAATAAATCTAAAAAAATTATAAATTTTCATCAATTATTATGGTTTCTTTTAGAATTAAATGGGTGTCCTAGCTACAAGAAAATACATAAATGCTACAATTGGAGAAGTGTCTATTGTTACTCCAAAAATCACAACGAACTTTAAATATTTTTAAAACAAAAACAACAATAATTCAAATAATAATAAATATCTTATCCTATGGAATTTACAAAATTTTAATAACCTAAAAATTATCTTCGATATAAAAAATATTTATCCGGTTAGAGTTAACTGTCCTCAAAAAATCGTAGGTCAAATAAAAATATCAATGCAGTATTCAGAGAAGAAATATAAAATGAAATCCCTAGATTATGTAATACAAAAACAGGATTAAGTTACAGTAAATTCAAACGGTACAAGGTTTATACATCTCACAAAAAATTTGTATCATAATATATATGAACCCTAATTTGTACTTTTAAATGAATAAATCAATTTTTTGTAAATTTAAGATAATGTTTTCCAAGGCTTTAGGCGATAACTGATCATTCTTCCTTTAAGGAATAACCGAAAAAGCCCTTGGTGACGAAAACAACTACAAATGAGCTTTGGGAAATTTGAAATCTGACATAATTAAATCGGGCTTAATTACAAGTTAAAGAGTTTAATAATAGAATTTTGAAATACTATAAAGAGGAATAACCTCATTAAATAAATTAAATATTTTAAAATATGAAGGGTTTAATTATTAAAAATTCTACAAGTTTATTAATTGTTTTTTTAAAATTTTCAATAAAAAAAAAATAGCACATAAATATTTTTTTTAATCTTTAAACGAAGATTATTAAATAGAAAATGGAAATGGTTACATTAATTTTCCAAAAATTTTGATTGAAAAGAGAGATACTACACAAAGGCTATTAATTATTTGATCTTTTAAAAATTACATATTTTTAGATTCTCAATAGTACAGTAAAAGAAATAATACTATGTAAACTTTATTAACCTTATACTATTTCACGTTATATCAAAAAAAAAAAATCTTCTATAAATTTTTGTTTTTATTTTTTGAAGAAACCTCCACTATTAAATTGGAATTCAGTGATAAACATGCATATAGGAAAATTGTCGATTTCGATTATGAAGTTCATATATATTTTTTTACATAAAGATCAAAAAGTATTTATTAATATCTTTGAATATATGAATCTAAAATTTGCATAAAGTTTCAGTCTGTTAATATTTAATTTGTTTAAAATTTTAAATTTAAATCCATCATTTGCTTTTTGTTATTAAACATAATTTGATAAAAAATAAATAAATTAATTAATTATCATATAGCTTTATTATATCGAAACATAACACGATGACATAAATAGGGTCCCCCAAAAATTAATTTAGAAACATATCTAGTGTGACAGCTTAACTATTAATGATTTTATCTGGTTAGATTTTTTTATTTAAAACACTGGTAAAAAATAAATAATTTTTTTAAAAAAAGCTTATCAATAGCTTCATAAAAAAATCGTCTCAATCTTGGGGAGAATTGAGGGAAGATATATTTGAAAGATAATTTGAATAATTTTCTTAATTTTTGTTTTTTATTGATATGTTTTTAAGCAAATTCTTTTTTATTTAGAAAATAGATAAAAAGAAGAGTTTACACCAAATATTTTTTTTCTCCTTATTTCAAAATATTAATATACTTATTATAGTATTTAAAAGTAAAAATGAAACGTTTTCAAATGACTTTTATTTAATTTAATCCAAAAATTTTACAAATCAAATTTTGGCATATTATAAATACGATTTTGGCATGATTCAAACCATTTTTTGGCGTTTTAAAAAATTAAATTTCGCCTTTTAAAAAATTCAAATATAGATTTTTGCAAATTAAAAGTTTTTTCTTTTTGTATATTGGATTTTTAGCCATTTTTAAATAAAAGATAAATCTTTTTGAAAAGCTCGTTGATTTATTTCGAAAATAATTGAGCCCGAAAATCAATTAGCAAAATAAATTATGTTTTTTTGTTCTTTATTCATTGTTTTAGTAGTGCTATCATTTGGATTTTGAGAAGGAATAAGTTTTTCCAAAAGACCACATTGTTTTCAAAAACTTATGTATAAATAATCATTGAAATATTAAAAAATAATTTAAATCTAAAACTATTTTGTATAATGAGTTCAGGTCAAAATTAAAATCTTCAAAAAATATATAATATTGAATACCCTCATAACTAAGATTTATTTGAGACCAAAACCAATAGAAAATATTATAAAATAACTGAGGACTTAAAACAGAGATTATTTTCTTTTTTTTGAAAATAGGATGTCAAAAAAATGCATCGAAAAATTTGGGGATAAAATATGGATCTACTAGGAGCTTTTTCTGTAGCCAAAAATTCGTATTTTGGATTTATTGATATATCAGCTTATCCATTAGTTTCATATAACGCTTTTGATGGAAGGGGATAAATTTATATTAAAATATGCTGTTTTATGTGAGATTTAAAGAATAATTGAGATGATCCCAGAAATAAATTTAAAGAAAATTAAGAAAAAAATAATAAAAAACACGAGTGTTAATATATACACTTCATCAGTTTCAAACAAAACAAAACGAATTAAATATATTTTAAAAAAAAAGATCAGAGTACTTTATAAAGCAAATTCCAAAAAAGATCTTGAAAAAATAGCAATATGTGCCAGATTATTCAACTCAGCATTTGCAGCAGATGGAGGAAATTTCATATTATTGATGAATCTGGTTTTGATTTTCATCTTAGAAGAACTATTGCTAGATAATATATTGGAACTGGAGAACTATTAACGCTCCCAAACTTCATAAGAAGAAATTTTATCTTAATAATATCAGTTAATTTTAAAAAAATATCATACCACAAAATTGCAATTAGTAGAACTTTAAATTCAGCTCTATTAACATCTTTCATCCAATATCTCATGGGTTTAATAATGAAAAATGAATTTCTTCCTAAAATTTTATTAATACTTGATGGCTAAAGTATAAAAAAAAAAAAAAAAAAAACAAGAGATTTCTTTTCAATATGTGTGAAACTTGAAATTCTTATCCCTATACTCATTCATGCTAAATCTTGTTGAATTAATTTTCAGCAAATTGAAAATACATGTTAGGTACAAGCTCAGATCTACATATAATAGGGATTTATCAATAATTGGTCTAATAGAAAAGTTTATTCTAACTATTTCCGAGGAATAATTAAGGGGATATTTTGATAAATAAGTCGTGACATAACTCAATCAGTAGATAAACACATTTTTTTAGTTCATCATTTTTATTACTTAAATTCGGATCATTTATAAAATATTAATTTCATCCTATTCTCACTAGTTATTTTGAAAACGACTGTGGTCTTTTGGAAGAACGAATTCTTTCTCAAAAGCCAAATTATAGCATTACTAAGACCTTAAACAAAGAACAACCAAACTTTATTTATCTTGCTGAGTGATTTTCGGGCTCAATTATTTT
>LSSL01003478.1:0-16329 GCA_001953115.1 Smittium mucronatum | reverse complement strand
TTTTTTTATTTTGTTTTATTTTGCTTAGAAATCGATACTAATAAATCTTTTATATAGATTAAAATAATACTTACCCTTTTTTCAACATTATTTAACGTACATATATTTATTAACATAATATTTTTTCTAAGAAAATCATCCGATTATATAAAATAAGGGTATCTCGATTTTAAATGATATATATTTTTGGTAGATTTGTTTAGTGTTAAATTATTTGGGAAGATAATATGGCTGCATTAGTTATTTAAAAATCAAATTGAATGACTGTTAAAATTATCAAAATATTTAAATACGTATTTTTACTAATAATACACATATCTTAAACACAGTTTTGGATAAGAACATGCCTTTTTTAAAAAATATTTTTAAAGCTAGATCATAATGAATTAAATGGTCTACTAGATTATTTGATAAAATGAAAATTGAGTGTTATTATTTTTAAGTAATACTTAAAATCTATCCCATATTTTATTCATTTTTAAAAATCATATAGGTTTATCCAATAATAAAGCGATGATATTAGAATTAATTTTTTTTGAATTTTGTTTAAATAAAGGGGTAAATTGGATTTAAAAAACTGAATTTTATGACTGAATTATAAATGAGCTCCCATCATAAAAAGATTGAAGAAAGGGTTTTACAATTTTTAAATTAATAACATAATAATTTGAAAAAAATCATTTTATTAAGTTTAGATAAAATTTTAAATATTTCTGTGATAACTTTATATTTCAATTATCACTCGTATGTTACATTTCGAATATCTCAGCTTATATATATTTATTTTTTTGATCTTTTTATTATATTTTAATTCATATAAATAACTATTTTTAATATTTTAAAATAACTATAAAACTGTATTATAGCTTATATTCTACCTCTGAGTAATTTGAATTTATTAAATAATAAATTTAAATATTTATTAAGGGTTTGAAATTCATAAAAAATACATTTATATATTTTTTTATTGAAATTTCAATATAATATTATTTAATATATTTAATATATTTTTACAGATTAAAATAGACTAAAATTATATTTTTCATATGATTTTATATGAAATTTCTTTTTCATAAAAAGGTAATTAGATTAAAAATTTTAATATATTCTTATAAACTACTTTTTTTTTTTCCAAAATAGATAAAATAAATTGTATATAATATTCATAGTTTTGTATATCATTCGTCTATTATTTTAATGAAATATTGTTTTAAATAATTAAAATATCAATTTTTCCAATAAAAAACTATTAGAATTTATTATAACTCAACTTACCACATTAATGATTAATTGAAACCTTGATTTTTTGACTAATAAAATCTTGAAAATAATTTTCAATTTTTTAATTATAATTATTTAAGCAATATTTAATTAATTTTTATTTTAAAATGTGCGAAATAACTAAAAAGGGGGAATATTTGATTTCTAGTACTGTAAATACGATTATTTTCAGTTAAAATTAGAATATAAACTCATTTAAATAGGAATTATAGGTTTTTATTCGTCTTCTTTTGGCAAAAAAAGGGTATTTCCAAGAAAAAAATCGAAGATATAATTTAATTTTATATAAAATCTTTTAAAAATTAAGCTTTCGCATCATATTTATTATATATTTCGAATATACACACTATTTGAACACTCAGGAATAATAGGGATTTCAAAATATCAACCAATAATATTTTGTTTAATTTTCACATTAATACCAACTATTATAATTATAATACTATTAAATTACAAGTAATTCAGTTTTTTTTTCCAATTTTCATTCTCTTCTATTATATCTGAATTTTAAACATTTCATTAAATTGGACATATTTTTTCTCAGAAAATCTAAATATCTATAGAATCTTTTTCATCACCATGATTTGCTATATTCGAATTTTTTTAAAAAAAAAGAATTATGTGGCAATGCTCTCTTCTTGAAAAAATGTGAATCTAGTTTTAAAAACAGTCCTAGTATTTTTTTGAATGATTAAATCAAGAAATTTGTCATTAAATCTTTAATCGAAAGTATATAGGGTTAATTTATCCATTATATTCAAAAAAAATGTTATTTGTGATTGATTAATTAATATTTTTTTGTTAATATTGATTCAATTTAGTAATTAAAACAACAAAAATATTTTTTAGTAAAAATCTTAGCTGTTATTTTTGAACAGTTAGGACAATTATTAAAAACCTATTTTTTAAAATGTAATATTAAGACCAAAAATAAATTATTCGATTTTTTAAATTTATAAAGTGGTTTTATATTTATTCTTTTTAGATTTTTTATTTACTTATAATTGGGATTTTTTTAAAACATTTTCTACTTTATAGATTAGCTAAAATTGGGAAAATTTAAATGATTTATTATATTTTTTCCCAAAGGTATATATAATACTTATATATGCTTACAAAAAGAAATCATTTGGTTAATTTTAACTTCAAATAATATGACTATACAATTTTTTTTAAGAAATACGATAAAACTCTGCTAGTTTTATTTATAGATGGTCTACCTTATAAAAAAAATGGTATTTCGGATTATTAATATTCAATTTATAATGGAAACTCAAAATTAAAAATAATAAAAAATAAATCAATTAATTTCTGTATAAAAAATTAAGGAATTTTTGTACTGATTAGAGATTGACCACAAAATCATTTTTAAAAATTTAATTTTAGAAATAGATATCATATTTAGGAGGTTAAAAATGATAATTAAAGATTTATTTGATAGGTTATTATAAAATTTAAAAAGCTTATTCCAAAAATAAAAACTCTCTATTTAATTGAATTCAAATTGAATTTTTAAATTTTTAAAATTTTTATCTTTTTTGTATTCACTTAGCACTAAAATTAAATAAATATATGAGCATAATTACTTTAATAATTACGAATTATTTAAATATTAAAAGTATTTTCTACTAGTTTATATGTTTAAATATAGATATTTATACATAACTTTTGAAATTAAATAAATACTTATAAATTTTATATCAATATTTAAATTCATTACTTTTAATAGATATTATGGTTATTTTTAATCTCTTAAATATTTGATTTAAAACTAATTAATAATTAAATTTAATTCCTCCTCATTCGCGAATTTAGATTTTTTATAATATTGAATTTAAAATTTTCTGAATGGAGATATTTTTCCCTTTTTTCATAATGTATTATAAATAATCCCAAAATATTGACATCCTATCAATAAAATAAATATATGATAAAACTAGATAATTTTTTTTACAATTTAAAAACCTTAAAATTATTCAGAATTTATATTTTATTGGGGGCTAATTTTTTCCTACTACTGATAATTACAAATATCGTCTTTTATGTGTAATTATGAATATTAAATATCCTTAAAATGGCAACATATTTACCAAATTTTTACATTTTTTTATATAAATATTAACAAATCAGATTTTCAAAAACAAAAATTTATTTGAAATTCATGATTTCAAAAAATATTCTAAAAAATAAGAACAGAAACCTGTAATTTTGAAAAAGACTCACATTAATATTAATAATACTTTTTTTTTTTATATTAAAATTTATTAAAATTTATTAATATTATATTTATTTTTTTAATTATACCATTTGGACGACTTGAAAAAATAATAAGTTGAATGAACTATTTTTCATTGACAAAGAGATTAATTTTTGATTGCATGTAGCCTCAGTCATACAGTACTTGAAACAATGCCAGGGGGGGGGGGTCTTTAATTTGGTAGATCTTACCCTTTTCCCTTAGGTTTGCAGCCGGTATTCCAGAAGATGAGGCTATTCAGTTAGGTTAATAATATTTTCTATACTTCTTTTTCTTTTTTCACATTTTTTTAGTAATATTTTTAAAAAATTTATCTACAATAAAATTTCGCAATATAAAAATAAATGAATAACAATAACAATAACAATAATAATAAAAATAATGTAATTTTTAGTTATATAAATTTTAAATTAATTTTATAATTAACAAATTCCTCATTTTTTAATGTTATAAAAATTTTTTTTAGGAATTTTTTTTTAATTTTTTCTGCTTTGAGAAGATTTATTACGTTCCATACTTTTTTAAAAACTTTGATGTCATAAAAATGACCACTAAATGTAACCTATAGTTCGGTTAAATCTTGAAGTCTAATCATTTATATGATATCTTTATCCATTCATTTTTTGGACAAAAAATCAGTTTTCAATGAAACTTTAAAACTTCAGTTCTAGTGTAAAAAAATCCCTTTTTTTTTTTTTCAAAAAATAAAAAATCCGTTGTAATCGATAATATTTAACTAGGAAAAATTTTAATAGCATATAACAAAAGGTTTTAAAGTAAAAAAAAATAAATCAATATAAATTTTGGGTTAAAAATACATAAATTTAATTTTTGAAAGTTTTACCATTTAATATAAGCAATTAAAATTGTATATATTTATTTGCAAAAATATCTCAAACTTATAAAAAAGCAGTATATTAGATTAATAACTATGATTACCTTGATTTTTTAAGACACACATTACGCCCTTAAATTTTAAATCCTATTTTAGGTTATAAACTGATCAAAAATAAGACATTCGAGATATAAAATTTTAAAATTATATTCCAAAAAATGATTTAAGTATGATAAAGTAAATATTATAAAAACTATTTAACTCTGTAAAATTATATCAATTTTAATGCTTCATGCTTAATTAAATCCATTTATACATGATGAATCTAAAATTTTAATAAAGAAACTAATTTGAAATATTTATTTATAATTTTGTTTAATCTCCATTATAGATATTTAATTTTTTTATAGATTTTAATATATTAAATTGATGATTCTTATTTAAGAGGGGATTTGTTAATATATCCTATTTCTGTGGCAATTTCCAAACAATATTTTCTATATATTAAAAGTAAGAATCTAATAAAAAAATTGAGGATTTTTATTGATCGTTTAATATTTTGGATTTTATTTTTAAAATTAAATAACGTTAACATATCCAAAAATAAAAATGGTTTCTTCATTTTATTGAAATCAGTTATATGAAAGGGCGCTAATTTTTTGATTTTTATTTAAAGTATCTATAAAAAAAAAAGCTAATTTATTTGTTAAAAACATATCTCAAAAACCCCATTTACGATAAATTATAATAAAAACTAAATATTAATTTTATACTATTTCATAACATAAAATTTGAAAATTTTTGCAGTTCTGAAACTGTCAAAAATTCATTTATTATAAAAAAACAACTTGTGAAAAATTTTAAGTATAATTGGAATATTAGATTTATTTCTATTATTAGAACTACAAAATTTTTCAAAAATAAATAATATGAATCTAATATTACTTATAATCGTTAAAAAAACAACTCTTAAAAGCTTTAATTTTTATATTTTAAAGGAAAGTATGTCAAAAAGTTTCTTAAAAATCTTTTTTATTTAGAATTAAATTGAAATTTGTGCCTTTGAGCAAATTAAAAGTGGGTGCTGAGCTTTAAGAACGGTGAAGTAGAAAAGATAAGATTTTTCCAAAGTTACTCGATTTTTTCATATTGTTTTATTCGATTTTATTGAGTATTAAAACATATTCTGCATAAAAAAGATTATAATAATTTTTACAAATGAACGATACAAAATTTTTACATAGCTTTAATGGTTAGAAAGAATAGAATGTACAAAAAAATATTTATATTAACCTGTAATTTACAATAAAATCGTCTTAATAATAAAAAAAAAACTTTAAACATAGTTAAACTGGATTAAATTGATGATAATGTTTTTTTCATTTAACGTGAATTTCTTAAGTCACAAAATGGCATTATTTCTTTATTTAACATTTTTTTAGAGTTTAAAAGGTATGAAATTTTCATTATAAAGTTCCTTATAAATAATTTATACGGCACCAAACACAAATGGTTTAGAAATATTTTTATAAATTTACTATAACATTCTTTAAATCTTAATGGTGGCATATTTAACTTATAAAAAATATATATCTATTAATAATAAGAAAATTGAAATCCCTTTGAAATATTGGAGAAAGTTTATAAAGATAAAACTTTAAATTATTTTTAAAAACTACAAATAATTCAAATATTCTCTTGAATCATAGTTTAGATATAATATTTTATTATTTTTAGAAATTTCATTCAATTATGTAATGTATAGCCTTAATACGAGTGGACCTTATGGCTTTTTCAGGCAATTTAAAGATGAGAATGGAAGATTTTAGAATATTTTTTTCAACTTCAGCGAGATTTCGTTAAAAAATGAAACAGAATATATCATTAGACGCGCTTTGCTATTTTAATTCAGAATAATAAATTAAAAATTATGTAACTCATTTATTAATACCAAATATAAAAAAAAATGTTATTATATCAAGCATTGAGATATTTTTTCTTAAATTACATTCCAGAAGTCACATTCTATCCCTTGTGACTTAAATATCCATATCATAACAGAACTTAACACTATTTTTTGCGTTTTTCCTACCCGTGTTTACACAGATAGAAGAGATGCTAGTTAGAACACTTTCATTATTATATTTTTAAAGAGAAAGGTATAGTAATCAACACCTTCTATTCAAAAAAAACTTTTTTGAATTTTCTAAGAAAATTCAACCCATATTTAACAGTTATATATTTTTATCGAAAGTACATAGTGGAAGCAGAAACATTTTTGAAACTTAAAAGAGTGATATGAACTAAAGAAAAAAAAATTTTTTTTTTCATATTTCGGGAAAAAATTTGGATTGAGACAGGTATCAATAAATTTTACTTGATCTGTTAAAAATTTCAAATAAATTAGCTAAAAAAATGGGTTTGCTCAATTTTTTGTGGCATGAAGTAGAGTAAAAGAGCTATAATTATCCATACGTTTCATCTCAATGATCAGAGACTGTTTAAGCGATAAGGCTAAAATAAACATAAAAGAATTGCGCAACCCCTTAATACCTAAAAATGAAAAAAAAATAAAGGCTCTGAGGATCGGAGATTAAGTTAGGTGTTAAATCTTGCGTATAATTATTGATTCGTTTTTTTAAAAAAAAATTACAGAGAAGTCTCGTTTATGCCCATTTATTTATGTTATAACATGAATGGAATATCACAATTTTTATTTTTCTTTATAATAAATTCTGATAGAACGATTAAGAAGAGATAGCATAACTTTTTTGATAATAATTTCACGTGTGAGATTGATTTTTTTTTATTATCTACATAAACTGATAGGATCTACAAAAATATCATGTAATAAAAAAACATATTAGAAAGCTATTATGATCTTCATTATGGAATCAGTGGATTTCTATATGCCATGATGAAAAAACTGCTTGAGAAATTCGATGGTAAGAATTTTTTTTAGATTTTTTTATGAGAAAATTGAAAAATTTTATTTCGATAATAAATTTTGACCATTTTCAGAAAAGTTTTAAATAATCAGAGTAAGTTTTAGAAATAACCACCATTGATGACCTATATGTTTTTTTAAGTCTAAGACATCTTATTTTGCGGAAAATGTTAATTTAAAACAATTTTAAATTGTTAAAATTTAGTCAAGCACTATCATATTTAACCTGTGGATCTATTTTTTTTTAAATCAATAATTTTAAGATTTGTAATTTATCTTTAATAATCAAATATTATTTTTATTATTTTCTATATAATATACCTTTCCAGTAAAGAATACAAACTTAACTATTTTAAAATAATGGTTTCTAAAGATTTTAGAAAGCATAAAATCAACCCAACTTTTCATGTTTTTAACTGCAACGTGTATTTTATTATGAGACCAATATCACAATCAGATCATATTTCAGAGTCGAACCTTTTTATAATTAAAATTTATGATCCTTAAATTCTTAAATTACATTTAATTTAAACATGAAATTTCTTTTATTTACTTTGATTTATTTACTATAATATAATTTTCTGTGCATTCTCCTGGGTTTATAGGGTAGATTTATTGAAAATATTAACTATAATTCACATAATATCTCTATCATAGTGGGGAATATACAAAAAAAAAATTAGAATAAAATTTTCAAAACTTTTCTACTAAGTTTTAATTAAATATCATTGTATAATTTTTGTCAGCTATATTCATTAATAAGTATATTATTAAAAGTTTACACTTTAAATATCATCGATTATACCTTTTTTGTATTTCTTAATCTTTTAAATTTATTATTATTGTTTTTTATGGCTTATTTAATTTGAAATATTTAATTATTATTCGATTTACCCTATTTTTTCACTTTGAATGTTTAAAAGCTTTTTTTATATACTTTTTTAAACTGACTGATTTTAAGCCCTGTAATTTCATTATATACCTAATATTTTTTATGATTTAACAATAATTCCTTTTTAGTTTGTCAATAAAAATCATTAATGCTAAGTTTATATGCAGCATAAAATTTATCATTCCAAATTTTCATGCCACAATAAAATCAGCTTAAATATACTTAAAACCTTAATTGAGATAATAACTAGCGGCCTAAATTAAAAAAATTCACTTTTTTTTATAAATTTAATCTATAAAATATTGAGAATTATGAATTCCTATTAATTTTATTTTTCTGTGTTTAAAATTTTGGATCACTTTCATAAAATAAAAAATATACTAAACGCCATTAAAACTTCTAATTAGAATATTAGGAAAATAGTAGTGTCTTTTATATTTATTTAATAGAAAATCTAAATATAATCACGAAAATTCAACGTATATTTTTAACCAATAAATTGGCTAGTAAGCTTTATTAGAAGAAAAAAAACCTTTTCAACTAGAATATCTTGTTTGAATCTTAAATCGAAAATTGAGTTTTTAAATTATTGATTAAAAAAGAAGTTTTTAAAGTTTTTGAATTGAGCTATCCTATTATATAAATAAAATCTTAAATTATAATTTCTGAGAAATAATTTCTGTTAAATTAATTAATATAATATATATATTACATATTTATAAGTGCAAAATTATTAGAAAAGAAATAGCAAATTTTAATTATGCAATAGAACGTATTATCAATAAAAAAGAAATTATGATATGTTCTTTTCAGGATCAAGAAATACATTTCAATTGATATGTTTTGTTTCAATTAAATCCATTATTTCAAAACTTACGTCTCTTATCAATTTCATCGCCTTGAAATATTTATGTATTATAGTTTAATCCAGGAAAATTTTTTCTTTCAATTTTTTTCAAAAAATTCTGGTGTATTTTTTATTTCTATCATTCCATAGAATTTAGAGTAATTTAGCTCAATTGAAGACAAAAATATATGATAACTTGTTAGTAAATTTTTAGTTCAAGCTAATATTTTTTTATTTTCAAGCTATATTCTGTAAATTCTTTTATTTATTTTGACTATAAATTCTATTTTTTCAAAAAAAATATTGCACCATTACTCTCCCAATTCTAATCAAAAATTGCGACGAGCTTTCACATAACCATTTTGAGAAACCTATATCTTTTTTATTTAGAAAGATACCCGAGTAATTTGGGATATTCTAAACTAAGCTCTTTGATTTTTCTTTTTTAGTGTAAATTTTTTGATATTTTTATCAAGTTATTATCTTTCATATTATAAAATTGCAAAAGGGTTTTTTTTCTTTCATTTATTGCTTTTTTAAAGTTTTTCCTAGAAATATCCTTTATTTTTTCATCACTAAAGTTGTAAATAAACATATCATGTATTTAGAATTCAAATATAGCAATTATGAACACGAATTTTCCATCTGATATAGCAAAAAATTCACGCCTATATTAACCATTATGGTTATTGCTGGAATAAAAAGCTTTTAAATAATGAAACCATTTAATTTTATTTGAAAAGAAATTCCGAGAACCCAATGATCTGAGTAACGCTCCTATTTTTCTGAAAGTAGATAATGTGGGATAGCTATGAAATATTTTATAAATATATGAAAATTCTTAATTATTGAATATTAGTTACTCCCATGGTAATATTGTGAACAATTCATATTATTGAATCATAAATATTAAAATACCTTCAGATTTTGGGGAAATATTTATCGTTTCTTATGAAATTAAAGAAAAATAGCATCCTTTTCTTCGTGAATTTCACATTTTTACCCTCTTTCTAGTTTCAACTTTTTAAAGCTATTTTAATCACACAATTTAGATTATATGGAGAAATTTTGAGTTAAATCCAACCAAAAAATGATTTTTTACGATAGAAATTAAAATAGGCAAGATTTAAGGTAGAAAGATACAAAATTTGGAAATTTTTGCACGTAATTAGATTTCTTCCTCATTAGAAATAATCGGCATATGAAATGTTTGAAATTTTTTTTTTCACACGAATTTTTTTATGGAAATTTATTGGGTCGATAGTAATATATTAGCCAATGAGTATTTATCTAAAGATATTTCGAATAGAAGTAAAAAGGAAAAAAATTTATGCTTTAGGATTATGTTTTTGGATATTAACACTTTTTCAGCTATAGATAGAAAAATGGAAAATAATATTGGATAATTATGAGATTGCTTCTAAGAATATATAATGCGGCCAAAACGGCTACGTGCAAATACATTTGTCTAAATTCTTTTTTATTTTAAGGATCGGGTTTATTATAGGGGATAAGGTATTATAATAAATAAGGAATAAAAAAACTAAAGTTGAAAAGCTTAACTTCCAAAAAGCGGGAATTTGACTCTCTTTTTATGTATCTACTGGTTCTGGGTTATGTTTTATGTATGAAGCATAGGTTTATTTTTTTTTATTATAGTTGGATCGTTAAATCTTTCTATTTCTGTCCCAAAGATATCTGAGTATTGTTTCATACATGAAACATAGGGATAATTTAGTAAAATTTAAATTGGACCATTACAGTTATTATCATTATATATATCAAACTCATGAGTCCCAGTCACCAAAATAAGACTCATCTAATACTATTCGTTTCATTAAATAAAAAAAAAGACCTATTTATCTATTTTTTTTTTCAAAATCTAATCCCTCAAACCCCAAAGCTTATTAAATCATCGATTATTCCTTAAAAAAAAATCTAACTGCCTAAGTCTGAACTATATTCTTCAAAAAACAATAATGCATACTCATACTCATACTCATACTCATACTCATACAAAACTGACAACCAGGTCCATATCCAATCTAACACTGGTCCATCTAAACTCAATACTCTTAACATAAAAAACTTTTCTGAGCTGGGTCAAAGATTGACAATAGGTTTAAAATTACCAAATTTATTACCGGCATCATATCGATTCACTATATATTATCGAACAACCCCCGATACACATAATGTTACCCTCAATCCACCACCAACCCCAACCCTATCAGAAACAACCAGAAAACCTTTAATTATCTAAAAAAAATAAATAAATAAAACCTAAAAAACAAATCGGACACCTCTTAATTTAATAAAACCTACTTGTCTGATAAATATTTAAATTCATGGATAAAAAATCATGCATAATCACTCAAAAATTTATTTATTATAAAAAATGGTTATTGTAAGCCTCAAAACTGGTGGCTGATTCTCATGTTCCAACACCCCCCCCCACATACCAATAATTACCCAATTTAAACTATTTTAAATTTTGCGAATTATACTAACTTTAAAATAACTTCCATACACAATAAAATGAAAATTATATTTTTTTTCAAATTCTTTATAATATAATTCTTTTTATTTTTATTTATATTATCTTTCTTTTAAATATTATGCCTTGATTATCAGTAATTTGAAATAAATACTCAAAAAACAAATCAGTCAAACCAAAGGAAATTTCCTCTCTTCTTTTTTTTTACTAAAACTGATATTGATATCAAATCAAGTCTTTTATGAATTATAAATAAAGTATACATGTATGAAGATTTCGTTTATTCAATTAATACTTTACGTGAGAATTATATTTAAGTTAAATTCCTTAGATCTTCTTTTGTGTAAACCTCAGAAAGTCCATTTAATTCAATGTACATTTTATTAAAAGTATCGAATTCAAAATAGACCTCCTATTTTTTTTTTAAAAAAACACTTCTCATATCAAAATGAATAAAATTCGTTCTCATCATTTTTTTAAATAAGTTTTAAATTATTTTTAAAATGACCCATGATAACTTTATAAGCATTATGTTCAGTTTTAACCAGATATGGAAAATATTGAGTCTTCAAAAAGATTTTTTTATTAATTATATAAATTCTATCAATGTAGATCTTTTATATATAGCATAAACGTCTTTTATTTTAAAATTTAAATTTTATTTGGCATTATTTGTGCTCAGATAAAATATATGAACGACTTAATACCAATTCTGATTGATTTAAAAGTAATTTCTGCAGATTATTTTCATATTTATGGGATTTACTCTAATATCTCTCCATTTTCTTTTAAAAAATTCTCCCCCAATCTATTAAATTTTTTCTGATCATTATCTCTGAAGGAAATAAAAATACCCTTAAATTTCAGATGAGACATCTTTAATGACACTAACGAGATCGATTATAGATTTGAAAGTCTGAAATAAAACAATATATTCTTTTTTCTTCAGAAAAACTCGAATATCGACCTTTTTTTATAACTAGAGCACTTTCAGAGGTAGCTGTTCTGGTTGTCATATCGAAACCATATTTATACACAGTGCATTTTAGGGTTTCGAAAATCAATTTTAAAACTACTCACATTATTTCTTAACATTGCAAATAATAGGGGAGGGGGGAATGTTTAAATCAGAATATCCCACAAACACTACGGGATAGCATATATCGAACAAATTTTAGGTTCAATTAAAATGAAAATTATTGCATTAATATACATTTATATATAGCTTTCTCATTTTAAAAAAGGCGGCTTGAAGTTAACGATTGTTTCCATTTTTATGAGAGATCCAATATCTTCAGAATTTATTTGAGATATTTTTTAGATAGCTGAATCGATTTTAGTATATTTATTTTTAAATTTTTTTGGTCTTTTTTAAATTTTGATTTGAAATTTTAGATTTCCTGAAGTTTTAAACATGATCCTTACATTTTTCATTTTTTCATAACACTGAAAGATTTTTCCATTTTTTTGTCAATACACTTTTTTATGAAATATTTATAATCTGGTTTCGATAGGAATTCCTGATTAAAATTTTTATTAGATTACAGGATAAAGTGTGAATTTAGAAAAAAATAACCATATTTATCTTCGGTTGATCCAAATATTATTTTATAGAGGCATTTTAGTATTTTTAAAAAAATTTAATAATAGTATTCGACCCTTAATTTAAGCTGAGTGTTATTCCTAGTGTTTTCCATATAAAATTATTTGACATCCAGGGTGATTTTGTCTTTTAAGGCCATCCGTCTTAGCTGAACGTAGGTTTTTTTTTATAGGAATCATGTCTTTAATTTTGAGAAATCATTTTCAAAAAAAGCTATTAAACAAAGAATCCTTTAAATAGGCGGATTAAACAAAAAAAAATCAAAAAATTTAACATTTAGGAAAAAAACCAAAAATTAATAAACATACTGTAGTTATAATAAAAAAAAATAGAAAATTTATCGTAACAAATATTTTAAATATATAATCGAAGATCTAAAAGCTCAAAAGAAATAAAAATTGTCAAATATAATTTTATTAAAATAACCCATGCAAAAAATATTAAATATTTCAGATGTTATGGGCCATATTTTTAATTCGTGAAGCATGGGCTAATTTTGTGCATTTTCACTGAATTAAGTTAAATTATTCATTTAAATGCGACAAAAATGATTAACACCTATTTTTTTTACAAATTATCGGAAAATCAAATGAACATTTTTGGATAGTAAAGATCTGAGATAATCAAACAATTTATTGAATTAATGGGTCATAAAATGGCTTGATACCGACAGCTATTTTTAATTTTCTTTGTAGTTCACAAAATTTAAAAAATAAAGTGGGTAATACATATTTTTATGGTATTGGTTTTTGTATAAGAAATTTAAAAAGAAAATCCCTGATCGATAATTTTAATTTTCTTTAAACACGAATTTTTTAAACAAAAAAATGTCATAATTATACTATTTTTATTTAACCTTTGAAAAAAGATTATTGTTTGTATTAAAATAAGTAATAACAATTTTCGGGTTTTAAATTTTGAATTCACTAATATTTATTTAAATTTTTATAACTAAATAGAATACTTTTTCTGCTGGAAATTTCAAAAAAAAAATAATTCAGATAATCATCTGAAATGTGATAATTCATGATGAAATTTACCAAATACTCTATTTCTTACGATTTACGGTTTACCATATATATATTTTTTATATGTGATGAAAATTACGTATAGCCACTAAGATTAATAAGATTATTTATACGTGCAACATAGATAATCAACAATTTCCCTTCAATTAAAAAATTAAAATTAAACTTTTTTCTTTAATCGAAATTTAATTATCAAAGCGTGAAGTTTATTGGTAAAGAGTATGATTATATCCATTTTTATGCTGATAAAAAGTTATATTATAATTAATTATCATTTTTTGAAATTTCAAGCCTATTAAGAGATAACGAATTAACCAGCTTAAATATCCAAAGTTTTAATAATAAATAACCTCTTTGTTAATAAAATAACATTTTTCCATTATAAATAAATCATATTTCATTGACCCTAGCATTTAATAGATGACCCAACTATTCAACACATTCAATTTTACATTACTTATTGTTACAGAATTTCCCCCATATTTTTATATGATTAATTCGAAAGATTTTAATTAAAGGATTTATTAATCTTATTAATAAAGATTAGATTATTTTCCTGACTATTTATAAAATCCAATCAAAGAACAAAAAGCAGAACCAATAGAGCTAAAAATAAATAACGAAAAGAACAAAAAATTTCGAAATTAACTCAAGATTTCAATAATAGGAAATTTCAAAAAAAGGCTGCTTTATCTGAGCGAAGAAAATGGATATTTGGGTGTAGATGTACACAATTTAAGTGGCATAAAAATTCGCCAATATATAATAAAACCGATTTTTAATCTTTTTATAGATTTTGTAACCATTAATAGATTTTTTAACCATTAATAGATTTTTTAACCATTAATAGATTTATTTAAACTAATTTCTAGAGCAAAATGTTTACAAAAAATAAGTTCGCTTATTATTCATGAAGGAAAAATGATAAAAAAATTTTAATAAAACGTTCATATGCTTCGAATCATTGATGCGGTCTTAGTTGAGTATATCCCATTTTTGTTGCTAAACATAAGTCTTGAATATTTTTATCTGAAAAAAGGCTATAATCTTTAATGTAAAGATTCTATAGATATTTTTCCCTCTCTAATTTCTTATAAATGACAGATTCTTTTTGAGACCATGCTTTTTTTTAATGTGTAAACCATCGGCTAAATTTGTATTTGTTTTGAACCAGACCAATAAAAATAGAAAACATACTTGCTCTTATAAATATTCAACATTTTATCGATAGAAAATTAGCCTCTAAAATTCATATTTTGTATTACCCAACAATCTACATTTAATCTTAGCACAAAATTTCGAAATTAGGAAAGAGTAAAAATTTAGTAGGAAAGCAGTAAAATTTAGTAGGAAAGTGTCTGCTCTCAAAGATGATCTCCCAAATAGAGATTGTTTAATTTCATCAATCCATCTGGAATTATATAGTCTTAGATTATGGTCGAATTAACACTCAACATGAATTTTTTCTTTTAGGTATGAAATATAATCTCTTTATTTAATTATGGAATATCATTGGAATCTAACTTTTTAAATAAACGGATTTCTTATGCCCAATCAGTAATTTGTATTAAATAATCATTTTATTGGCTACGCATATAGCAGCGGGGTATTTTTGCAACAATACAAAATAAACCTATTATTAGCTATCCTTGAATGAAATGTCTGCATGTAAAAAAAATAATAGCAACTTTTGAACTGCGTGTCCACCTATTTTTTATTATTGGAGAATTATATAAAGATGTGCTGCGGACATAAATAATAGTTTTCATTCTCGAAAATGATTAACTTTAATATAAGATCAATTTCAAAATACGATTTCAATATATTGTTTAAAAAATGATTTTAACTAAATAGAATTTTCTATATAAGAGGGCTAAAAAGGCTGTTAATATATTATGGAAAAGCACTTTGGGATTGCCCCTTATCCTTTCTCTTTTCTCTTTGTGTACAGTTCCAAGCTTTATCTTCAAACTTACCTTTCCTCTCTTTCGTTGAATTTTTTTTTTATTATTATTTTTGAAAATTAGTTTAGTTGATAGTATTTTTGTCCCTAATTAGTTAGTATTAGTGATGGAACAGATTTTGCCCTCTGAAGTTATCGAAAGAATATTCGTTTTCTCGCAGAATCCTGAACTACGATTC
>LSSL01003476.1:0-11474 GCA_001953115.1 Smittium mucronatum | reverse complement strand
TCCAGAGTTTAAGTGATTCACCAGCCCCATTGAACCAATGCCCACGAGGTTTGGAGTTGCTAGATCGGCATAGGGAAGTTGTGAGAAATTTTTTTTAATTTTTTTAAATTACTTTTTAAGAACATTTATAAATTTACAAATAAATTTCCCATAAAGAACTAAAAACAAAAAGACAATTGAACCCTTCTAATAGTAAAATATCTTGTCTTATTTTAGCACTTAAGTGTATACTTTTCGAAATACACTATTCAAAAATTTCACACAGTATTGTACTATTCTTTTTTGGGAGTAGTGGAGACAGCGCACATCGATTTGAAGAAAAGCGCTTATAGAGTATTGCCGTTTAAAATATGATGAAACGATATTATAACACTTTTGAAAAATATTCTAGTACACAAGTCCGGTGTTCGACAGTAAGACGGATCTCAGAAATTTACAGCTATTTTTAGGATAGCCATGTCGATAAAATCCATGTTTGTTTAGGTGCCTAATTTTATTAACCCTGTTAGAAGCAGACTCTGACTAGGAGCTCAATAGCTTCAATGAACTATTTTTGATTGAAAAAGTGCTTAATTCTTGAATGCATGTAATCTCAGTCATACTTCCTATTTGAAGCAATGACAAGGGGGGTATTTTGGTTGGTAGATTGTACCCTTTTCCCGTATGTATGCAGCCAGTAGATCGACAAGGGAGCTTATTTTATTTAGGATAATAGTCTTTTCTATACGCTTTTTTCTTTTTTTCATAGTTTTTAATGACGTTATATTACAATAAAATTCCGTGATACAAAAAAAAAAGACACATGAACCGCTTTTAAATTTTAAATTATCATTTTTAGCTTAGATTACTGAAAAATGGAGAAAATAAAATGGAAAATTTTAAACGGCTCAAATCTAATATAAAGACTTTTGAAATGGTAAAATTCAATAAAAAATCTTAAAATTTTTAAAAAGCTCAAATTCCCTTAAACTTTCGATTAAATAAATATTAAAATATATAAATTATTTAGATAAGATTCAAGCTCATAAGTTAGTTTTTCATATTAGAAAAAAACACATATTTTATTAGTAAAATTTAACTACTTTCTGACATGTTATGTCTTTTTTTATAGGTAGTTTTTCATTATATAAAAAAAGAAAATCTTCAATATCAGTTTCAATCTTTATAAAAGTAAGCTAATTTTCTTTTTTATAAATCATTTTTTGGATTCTATAAAAGTTAAATTTCTTTTTTTACATATTTTATAAAAAATAAAAACATTTTATAATTTAAAAATTGAGAAATATGCTTTCTTTCAAAGATATTGAGGTTTTAAAGAACTGATTGAGATTAAAAACTCAATAAAATAATAATAAAATTTAATGGCTTTTTATGTATTGATTTATAATTTTTTATTTTTGTGAAAAAAATCCTAATCAAATCCATAAATGTTTCAAAATATATAGGTTATATAGGTTATATAATTTAAATAAAGAATTTCGGATCTAATTTAAGTAATTATGGTTATTTTTATCTAAAAACTAAAAAAATAAGAGTTTATCAACGTAAATAGTTATTTTTTAACTTATTTATGTAAAAAAATTTCTTAATTTATCTCAGAAAAGGTTTTTTCTAACTCTGATATTAGATCACAAATTAATTATTTCTAATTTTGAAAGAACTGATTTATCATCGAAAAAATATATATTATTATTATTATTATTATTAAAAGATTTATTTATTTGATTTATAATAGATTAGTATTGGGGGGTTCATTTCTCACTAATACTGAGACGGAAGTTCTTTAATTTCTTCAATTTTCATGATTATTTCATTCACAAGTATTGACTAGCTCCTGAAAAAAATTTAATATATAAATATTGATTTTATAAGATCATAGATGAAAAAAAATTTTGGAATAAATTTTTTAGAATTTAGACTAACATTAATTTAATTTTTTTAATCTGAATGTTAAGCGAGTTATCGATGATCTATTATCGATGTACAATTTGCAATATTTTTTTCAATAAAAGATTAAATCCTTTAATATACAAATAATTAATCGATTATATCTATGCAGACTGGATAATATAAAATTATATAATCATAAGCTCTATTTTAAATATATTTTTACAGGATTATTAAATTTAATTCACGGCTTACTCCCTTTAAAGTAGAAATTATTTTTTTTGACTTTTTTATACTATTAAAAGAAAATATTGGAAAAAAGTGTTTAAAAATTCTTTTTTTTCATTTTTTTAAAAACATTTATGTATTAAATTGAATATATTTTAATTTTTCGGTTAAAAATTATCTCTAAATTTTAAATCCAATAACTTTCTACTATATTACTATGTGTAACCATTGCTATAACCAAAACTATCGAAACAACCTTTTTTGACTGTTAAAAGTATCTCTTTAGCATATTCATATCTTATATCTAAATTTTCTCATACAAATTTTTCTAAAAACTCGTTGTCAAAAATTCTCGGATATTTCATATTATTTTTTGGCTGCTGGAGCCTCAAATGCATCCCCATACTGAGAGTGTTTGATCAGATGATTTTTTTGCAGGGTCGTTATTTTTTATATGAGCCAATTTAAAAATAATAATTTCAAGTTTAAAATTTTTACGCATATTTCAATTTTTCTTTATGCAAATTTTATTTCAAAAAATTATTTTCTCTTGAAAAAAAGCCATTATTTCTCAAAGACCAAATTTTATCAATTCTAGCTCGATGTTCGAAAAAAAAAAAAGGATATATTTTTCCCACTATTTTTTTTTTTTGGCAAAGTTGAATATTAAATATATGAATGGCCTTGAATAAAAAAATATATTGATTTTAAATTAGATAAAATTTTAATTTCGAAAAAGAAACATTTTTTAATATGCAAAAGTAGAAATGATATTTTTATATGTGGAAAATTGTTTTAATCATACCAAAATTTTATTTAAAGATTTCCAAAATCTGATTTGAAAGATAAAAATTTTATTTTTTAAAAAGAAAAATTATCGATAAAATAAGAAATATTTTATTTGAGACGAGCATCGTTTTAATTGTGAATTCTAGATTATATAATTATTTTAACTAATTTGGTCTTTATATTTGTTCGATTTATTGATTAGCGCAAGGAGTTAGGGGTGAGAATTAAGCGTGCTATAATTGAAATTTAAGAAGAGCTAAATTATATTGGCTTCGTTTATTAAAAGCATATAAATTCCAGTTTATAAATATTTCTAACCAAAAAATTCATGGATAATTTTTTTGTAATATACATTAGATACTTACATCCTTTAAAAAATTAAAACTTCATAATGCATTTAAATTTAGGTTTTCTGAAAAAAACTCCCCAATCAATTGATTGATATATTTGAAGCTAATTTTCTTTATAAAAAAATATGCATTTCAATAGTATTTTTTTGCTAGAGCTACATATTTATTAAAACTTAAAACTATTTTCCTTAAAATAAAATATGTGACCAAGTAATCATAATTGAATTTCAAAAAATTTCATGATAAAATTCTAGATTAAGTCTATATTTGCTAATTTTTTAGAGATATTTTAGGATAATATTTGATTATTGAATGGTTTTAATATTATTCCTTATCATTTTTTTTTTTTCATAATATTTTTATTAAAATATTTTATGATTATTGAGCTTATATTTCGACTATAAATTTCCATAAATGAAAATGTGAAATATTATGTTTTTTAATAATGTTAAATATTTACTTTATTGGATTTTATAAGATTAAATTTGATATCTTCGAAAAATGGGCTGAAATTTAATCATATAACTAGTTTTTTAGAACATATGGGGTTTTATAAAGATAATAAAATTCGTAGATATATTGAACTAAACTCTTTTTTTTCCCTATTATATAATATATTATATGAAACAGTATAGAAATATTTTAAAGAAATTCAGGTGAATAGGATAAAATTATATATATAAGTCCATATGCTATACATTATCTGAAAACCATCCATAATGTTGAAATAAAATATTTCTATAATTTAGTTGGTGTCTTTTGTGTGTGTGTGGGGGGGGGGTGCAATTTTCGAGAGTTAAAAATGAAAATCCGACTAATGGTAGTACTAAATATGAGGACTTATGGCCTCGGTAATATTAATAATTGTAAACATTTTGATTATTTTTATTCGAAAAAATAGCAATTTTTTGAAGATTATTTTCAAAGTATAAACATGGTGCGTTAATTACTATCTTGATGTATAATATGAGGAAACATTTTATAATTTATTTGTGATATCTTGATGTTTCGATTTTCGTTTCTCTAATACTATATAGATATTAAATTGATCGGTTGTAATAATTATTAATTTTAAAGGGATTTATAGGCCATTATTGATAATCTAAATAAAAATCAATCAAATTTTATTTTTGGGAGTAAAAAAACGATTCACCGTAAAAAAAAGGGGGAGTGGGTAGGGATAAAATATGGTAAGTAGCTGTTAATGGCGCCTTAAAAAATAAAAAAGGAACCCCAATATTTTCCGTCATTTTTGCATGTTTCTTTGTATAGAAAAACTGAACTTAGCAAGAGAATCATTTTTGAATTATTTTTTTTTAAAAAAAAAGCGGGTAAAAAATCCATATTCTTATTTTCCGTTTTTGGATACTAATTTTTAAAAAATGCACTTTATCTTTTGTGGATTATTTTTTTTTTTATCAAGGAATTTTTATTATACGATAATATCACTGAAAAATGTACCGACAAAAATGACAAAAAAAAAAAAAAAACTACCGAACAAATCGGTATCTTGAATATATTAAGCTCCTGTTTCTAGCTATTGGAAATGGACTTATATTTGAATGGCACAGCCTGATGACCAAAAGATATCAACTACTTAATATTATTAGAGTGGGTGGTTGGATGAAGCCTGAACGTTTATGAATCAAGTCCGTTGAAAGTATTAAGTTCCAATCGCTACCAGGCTATATCGGGGATAACAAAAAATGTGCTGGTATTAAAATGAATTAATGGTCGAAATGATATTTCTTTCGAATGGCTGCTATATGCTGATAACACCCTAGCTATTGAACGCTGGACTTTGCATATGTAATGCCTCTAATTGTTCTAAGCAGCCCGGCTTCCCCTGCTTCTACTTGCCCCTCCTCCAGAAGTCTTATTTCTGAATCACTCCAGTTTTATCTGCTGTTTTCAATCAAGAATAGTGCAGTGTACTTTGAAAAGCACGCTTTTTTAAACCCCTAAAACTAAATGTTATTTCCCTCTTGAGAGTCTTGAGATTTAATAGAATGTAAATTAAGGTTGGAGAAAAAGAGACTGTTTGATTCGATACGTATAAGGATTATGGTTGGACTATTTGGCAGTGGGAGTGAAATATCTGGACCAATCCAATCCCACAATTGATGGTACCTTATGTGTGAAAAAACTGAATTCTTATTCGCCTTTAGCTAAACTTCATTCCTCTTAATTGGAGGAACGTTCAATGGGTGGGGGACACAATCGCATGTGGTTGGCGAGATGGGAAATGCGACAATTGATAGCCAGTGCTTTCTATTCCCATGGATATTGACGTTGCTTCACATCTGGGTTTGGTAGAAATTGTGGGATTCATTAGATTTTTTTGGGCAGTGATTTCCGTATCGTTTATTGCAGCCGACTTGTGTTCAATATCGAGAGAATAAAAGAGCAGATTAGGATATTGATTTTCGTTTATATTTAAAATCTGAAAAGGACGTACAATTCTACATCAATATCCTTTCCTGTACCTACTAAAATTTATTAAAGCCAGTCCACGACTTCAAAATTACCGTTAGAATCGATTACTCATTCCGTGTATAGTTACATTTTTCCGAAATCTCTCTAAAACTGCTCCCTCTTTTTTTTTACGCAAATTGGCAGTCTTTCGCTTTTTTAGGAAAATATAGTTGGTATTTCGAAAGTCTATCAGAATTAGGATTGGATTCGGTCTTCAAAAAGACAAGAAAAGGGGAAAATGGCATCTTCAGTATTTGTACTAGACAACAAGGGAAAGCCCTTGATAGCCCGTGACTATAAAGGTGATATCCCAATGTCCGCTATAGACAATTTCATGCCTTTACTCCAGGAAAAAGAGGAAACTGAGGGAACTGCTGCTCCCGTACTGTTTCAAAATGGTGTTGTTTACATGTACCTGCAAGAAGCTAATATTTACCGTAAGAGTTTCCTTATACTCTCTACACCCCCCCTCTTTTTTTTCTAAAGATTTTTTTTTTTTTTGCTGATATTTAATACGTTTATATAGTTGTTGCCATGTCCAGAAAAGATTCTAATGCCATGACCATTCTGCAGTTTCTTCGACGTCTATCCCAAGTACTAATATTTCTTTTATCATATTCTGTATATTAAAGGTCTTTTCATTGGCTTATTTTTATTATTTATAAAAACGTATTTTTTTTGTAGGTATTTACCGAGTATTTCAAAAATCTGGAAGAGGAATCAATTCGCGATAACTTTGTTATTATATACGAACTTTTGGACGAAATGATGGATTATGGTATTCCCCAATTAACTGAGACTAAGATTCTAAAAGAATACATTACTCAAGAGAGTCACGCTCTCGAAATACAACTACATCCCCCTACTGCTGCTACTAATGCTGTGTCTTGGAGATCAGACGGTATTTTTTATCGAAAGAATGAAGTCTTTTTGGATATTGTCGAATCTATAAATATGCTGGTAATTTATCTCTTTTTTTTTCCTGTCCATATTTTGTTTATTTTTTTTGGGTCTACTCTTCATTTATCTTTACTCTATTACTCCCATTCCATTTCTAGATCAACTCTAATGGAACAGTATTGAGTGGTGAAATTATGGGTGCTATTAAAATGAAAGTGTATCTCTCTGGTATGCCTGAGTTAAGATTAGGTTTAAACGATAAAACCATGTTTGAAAAAAGCGGAAAAGGTTTCTATATTATTTTATTGCAGAACTTATTTTGTATTATTTTAATTGCCTTTTCGTATTTCAAGAGTCATACTTTTTTTCAATTTTTAGCTTCAAAAGGTAAAGCCATTGAGATGGAAGATGTCAAGTTCCATCAATGTGTCCGTTTAAATAGGTTTGAAAGCGATAGAACCATTTCTTTTATTCCTCCAGATGGCGATTTTGAACTAATGACCTACAGACTTGGTATTCAGGTAAAATATAGTGTTATATTTCTCTTTTACTTTTTAGAATAGTCTTGTTTATTTCCTGAAAATTTTACGTTTTGCAAATAGATCAAGCCATTGATTCTGTGCGAATCCGTGGTTGAAACCCATAGAGGGAGAATCGAATATCTGATAAAAGTAAAAAATATTATATTCTCTCTACTCATTTTCATGGAACTCGATCCTTTCTTGATAAATGATGCTTTTTTTTTTTAATATTTATCTTAAATCAACTTTTTAATAGGCAAAATCTCAATTCAAACAAAGATCCACAGCCAATAATGTGGAGATTATAGTCCCAGTTCCTGAAGATTGCGATTCCCCTAAATTCAAATGTTCTACTGGCAATGTATCTTATGCCCCTGAAATTAACTCCTTTGTATGGAAAATCAAACAGTTCCCTGGCTCGAAGCAAGAGTTTGTACGAGCTCACTTTGGTCTGCCTAGCATTCGTGATGGTAAAAAAAATTTTTTTTTTTTTGATAGTTGATCTATTTGAATTTAAACAGTTCAGTATTTGCTATTCATATATCTAAAAAAAAAAAACGACTTTGGGTTAATTTCGAAAATAGGTGGACCCGAGAAAAGACCACCAATTTCGATAAAGTTTGATATTCCGTACTTTACTACATCCGGAATCCAAGTTCGGTACCTAAAGATAGTTGAGCGTAGTGGCTACCAAGCTCTCCCCTGGGTCAGATACATTACTAAGAACGGGGAATACCAAGTGAGGATGCCTGAACCCTTGAAGGATCCCACTGGTACTCATTTGCCAAGAATATAAAGCAAATGGGGTAGGATATACCCACTTTTTACATTATTTTTTTCGATACAAATACTATTTCCAGAACTGAATAAAAGGCATATATACACCATAAACCAAATATTTTACATCATAGATAAGAGTCCAGGTGGTGAATATAATTAGCTTTAAAAGTATGATCTGTTATCAAAGAATCTACAAAATCGGCATTATTCAATTTAGAAAAGTCAGGACGGGCACTCGTTTCTGACTGGTGGCTACCAGGCGATGCAGTAGGAGCTTGGATTTTTGCGAGAACGGAGCTGTAATCTGCCTGTTTTCTGGACACTTGCTTGATCAGCACACCAGCACTGGAACCATCGGTACTGGGTTCATGGACGTAGCGCGTATCGTAAATGCGGAAGAGGACGCCGTCAACGCGCAGAAAGAAGCGGATAAGGAGCAAGAAAGTAGCCGACTGCATGAACCGGAACTTGTAGCTCAACACACACGACCCGAAATCACCGAGATCGTCTTCATACAAGATCCCCGAATCGTAAAACAAGATCGGGTCCCGGGCCGTCAGTCTTGCAACATCTATGCGAGTCTGCGATTCAGCAAACTAAAATTCATCCGAAAAAACCCGCGGTTCGTTAACAAGAACAAATGGCAAATGCAAGGAAAATTCTTACGGTAATGTTGGCACCCGATCCGGTGTATCGAGTGGTATACGTCCAATCGAACGGGTTGACGACTCGAGTAATCCCCGAACCGGCCCTAAAAACAGGAAACAGGAGAGTCAAGAACCAGAATTGAATAAATATAAATAGTATGGGGGAACCTGGACGTTTGCCAATCGCGGGCGGGTTTGACCCTGATTGCCGTGTCGGTGCCTGGTCCCCTGGCAACGAGTCTGAGGGCATCGATGGCATTGAGCGAAATGGATTTCGCGGACCGGTACTGGATTTCGAATTTGTCGTTGCCGAACAACATCTCGGGGGGACTGAATGCGAGCAGGTCGGCGGCTCGGTCCATCTCGGGAATCGAGAGGATTGGCGAATGGCGGTACGTGACTCGCCAGTCAGCGTGGGTAAATTCGTGGATTTGGTGTGCCGCCCCAGACTCTGTATCGCGCTCCATTGATAAAAAAGTGTAAAGGGATTTCGTCGAATTCTTTTTGATGTGGTGGGTTATTGGGCGTAATATAGGAACTATTTTAGGGTCTGGGTTTTTTAATCGAGTAAAACGTATCAATTGTTCATATATTTGCTTATAGTATAGAGAGAAATGTTTCTTTTTAATTTTTTGGTGGCAATGGGGGAAATAACTGGTTCGACTTGTTTGCTACAAATAATGGTCTGCTTTTTAATTTGCCAATTCTCTTTTATTTTATTTTGGTCTGAGCACTTCAGCCAATTATACTAGCGTCTAGAGACCTGTTTCAATATATTTAGACCAATAGATAAAGGCGAATAAAGCCAACAGCGAAATTCCAAATGGAAATTACTGTAGAGAAAAGACACTTTTCCACAATCACAGCACAGACTCGGCTAATGACTGCAGACAGGAGCTTAATCTAATCCACTCAAAATCTTTGTATATTACTATCATTTCTTCAACATGGAATAGCTTAATCCTGAGAAGAGAGTTTGAGCTAAATCAAGTAAACTTACAACTAGCTCAGCAATCCATCAGAAGTTCGCTATGAAAGCATCGTGATCTACTATAGAAGGTCCCACCATAGAGTGTTATTTTGTTTATTTAAAGAGAGTTTGAAAGTACAAAGTACTATCAATATTGCAAAACTAGACTGAAGTTTCAACACATTCACATAATCAAACAGCTCAACAACCAAAACCGCGATCACCTTATATACTAGAAGTTACCAATTAAGATAATTAATGGTACTAATCCTTAGCCCAAAAGAAATCACAAACAAACTCGTGGCTAAAAAAATATCAACCCATAAAAAGAACTGAAGGATCAAATTATGCTTTTTAAAACAAAAAGATCCAGTTGATATTGATAGAGCACTGTTTTTTTGGAACGAAAACTGGGTAGAACTGCACTAAAAAAAATCCTATGCACAGAAAAATATTCAACTAGTAAAAAGTGATGGGAAATGAGAGCATTGAACAAGTAACCACGTGAAAGTATGAATAAAAAAAGTCAGTCTAAATTTTTGCAAGGAAGGTTCCAAAAATTCATTATATATACAAATTATTTGCTTTTTAAACCCATAGAATAGAAATATAAAAAATTACCCCCCTTACCTTATCCCTCCATTGTCTTACAAAACCGCTCAACTCCAAAAGGAGGAGAAGAATAGAAAAACAAAAAGAAGGGATATTAGTTGCAAGCAACAAAATAAAGAAAACCCCCTGTAAAACCAATCTCTTTACTGCTCAGAATGGAAACGGGAAATCGGAAAATAACGCCGGATGACAACAATAATCAGGAGCTGGGCCATAAAAGACCGATTCAGACAAGTAGGGAAAGGAAAAAGCACCCAGAATCGAAATGGGAAAGAAATAGACAGAGAAGAGCCAAGATCATAAAAGTCATAATCTAAACCCCACCTCCATCTACACTTCCCATCCTCTCCATGAATCCTATCCCCTCCACCCTGCCCACGCTTCATAAAACCCAACCCCTTCTATCGTTGTTGAAAAGACTTTGCAGCCCTCGTCATCCTCTCTTCCGCTTCTTCTCCTTACTCGTTGAGTCGAGGCCATAATTAAAAGGAATTATTAAATTCGACTTCTAAACACGTCTTTTATAGTCGCCATTGTCCTACAAGCTAATTTTACTTTTTTCTCTTGGTATCACATGATAAAAGATTCGCCCAATTATATTGTTTAATTAGTCTATTTAGCCAATAACTCACTTTCACCTGGCTAATTCACTTACATTGATTTGAGTAATTGGCCACTATCCATTAATCACGGATTTGTCTAAAACCTTATCCATTCATATTATTAACTAATAACCTTAAAGAGAAAACCATAAGCTAATCACCTTTAGCCTCTTCTTTTGCCCGAATCCAATCAATTTCCATTTCTAGCTCTCGTCCCCCCACTTTGGACCTATTCAATTCCTACCAATAAACTAACGAAGAGTTTCCATGCACAACTTTTAGCCGAATATTCTAATAAAACAATCCTTGGTGAATACAATAAGATCTTATTTTCATTCCCTTTGAAAATGTTTACATTTATTCATTTTATGTCCCTATTGGTTTTTTTTGTATCTCAAAAATTTATTGTAAGATAACGTCATTAAAAACTATGCTAAAAAATATGAAAAAAAGAAAAAGTCGTATAGAAAAGACTATTATCCTAACTACAATAAGCTCCTCTGCCATACTGCTGGCTGCGTACCTACGGGAAAAGGGTTCAATCTACCAACCGAAAGACCCCCCCTGGCATTGCTTCAAGTATGCTGGATGACTGAGGCTTTAACGGTTATGAATTAAGCTCTTCGCCAACGAGCAATAGTTCATTGAATCTACTGAGCCCCTAGTCAGAGCCTACTTTTAGCAGGATTAATAAAATCAGGCTCCTACCCAAA
>LSSL01003475.1:0-12131 GCA_001953115.1 Smittium mucronatum | reverse complement strand
GATTTGTCTATATCTATTTTTGACTCGTACTAATTATTAATAAAATTAAAAATATATATAAGGTATTAAATAATGTATAAAACAAATAAATTTGGATTTGTGGTATAAAAATTTAAATTAAAAATTATTAAGAAATTTCAAGGTCCCTAAATTAATACATATATAAGCTTTTCATATAATCGTAAAGGTTTTTTATCTTCTCATAACAATTTCTAAATTATCATATTCACCAAATAATTTTATTTTATTTTTGATTTCTAGACTAATTTAGGATATTATTAAATTTTCTACGCATGCTTTGGTATTCAGAAAAATCTTGCTATATTTAATATGGATACTGTGTGTTAAGTTTAAATTTTTGAGATTACCTGTGTATGTAAATATATTAACCTATTTAAAAATAATTAAAAATCAAACCCAATTGCTTAGAAATAACAATACCTTAAAATTAACAAAATTTACCATAAATATTTTTAAAAAAACACTAATCAAATCTCCGATTGTTCTAAAATTAATACCTCATTTAGATAAATACTTCATATATGCTATAGTACTTATTATTATACTGATTTTTTATTAAGAAATGAAATGAAAAAATTATTCTTTTTTTCAGCTGAGATATTAATAATTTATATATAATTTTTAGATTAATACATTCTCATGACAGACTTTTAAAGTTTATTGGATCAAATAGAAATGTGAATTTGAATTGATGAAATTTTTATCAGTTATTATTATTTCCTTATTACCAAGATTGTATCAAAGATATACCAAATCCTATAAATAAAAAAAATTTAAATATATATCCCAAAATAATTAAAGATTTTTATAAAAAGAACAACCTTCCATAATTTAGGCTCATTAATCTGTATTATTATTCTTTTTTCTAAATTTTATTTTTTAATGTTTTTTTCTTTAAATATAGACTTAAATTAGATAAATTTAAAAAAGATTGAAAACGAACTCGCTCCTAGGCCAATTTAATCTCTAAATATACTTTTAATCTGTAAATTTATTAGAAGAAAGGCGCTTTTTTTTAAAGAATTTGTTATACCACAAATGATTTGGTGGAAAAGACTATTTATAAATAGTATTTTTTATTTCCTTTTTTTGATATAAAGCTAATAATTAAATTTTAAAAAAAAATCTTAACTTATAATTTAAATATTAAATGATCTAATAAATCAAAAAGTATAATATTTATTATAAAAATTAAATAAAAAAACTTGAACAAATAATCTTCTAAATAATATGATGAATGAAAGTGTTTTAATTAATGGATTTTTTCACTTTAAATGGAATTTAAGAGGCTAATTTTTAGTTTTTAAGAAATTTTACATTTGATAAACAACTATAGGGACTAATTTTTGTCTTGAAATTTCATATTTTTGACAAAAGTTAGAAATTTTTTTTAAATAATACCCTGTCTAACCACCAGAAATCAATTCTCATTAAAAATATTTCACTCATGAAAAAAATCATACTTTATGATAAATTTGCATAATTAAAATTTGAGGTTTATAAAATTTTTAACACTTTTTCCCAAATAATGTAAGTATTTACAAACCAGCTTTTTCTACAAAGAGGATATACACATGTATGTAGATCTAATCCCAGTTAAATATTAACATGATAAGAAAGTCTATATATCATTTTTTTTTTAATAACGTGAATTGAATTTAGAAAATCTTCCTGATTAATAATAAGAAAGTTTGATGAAAAATTAGAATTCCTTAATAAATTAATAATAATAAAGGTATAAAATAACCAATTTATACCTAATTACATTAAAATATAAGTCCTTTAATTTTAATTAAATAAAAAATAATTATCTTCAACCTTTATTTTTAAAAACCAAGTTCATTTTATAGAACTTAATAAACAAAAAAGTTATTCGTAAATGGATTTTTGGTGCATAATGATATTTCAAAAAGTACTAGCTTGCATCTAAAAAAATTTTCGTATTGAAATTTTTTTTTCCCTTTATTAAATTAATCTCAAATTTAGTAAAAACCACGATCTCTTATAATTTTTTTTTTTTTTTTAAATAATGGAGGTTTTTATGAGCTGAATTTATTTATTTATTTTGTCTTAATTTCTTCGAAATTTAGACAAAATTATTAAAATTTAGTCGAGCTCAACTTATTAATTTATAAATTTGTTAATTTGAGAGAATTTTTTTTAGTTAATAAATTTAAAACACTAAAAAAAAAGTTTTTTTTAGAGAAATAATTATTTATTTAAGCCTTCGCGGCAATTTTTCTATTTTATATGCGTAACTAAAATAATATTTATTTTTTCTGCAATTATATTGTGAATAGTTATTTTTCCAAAAATAATATACCTAATCACTTATATTTTTTCGAGTCTGTTAAATTTTATACCTAGATTCTATCTAAATATATTTATTGCGCTCTAATTAATCTTGGAAGCTTTATCATTTTTACTTTTTTTAACTCATACACCTTTAATTTGGCTATAAAATCAAGCTATGTATATTTAATAGATATATTTTAAAGAATTAAGATACTTTTTAATTATTTTAAAACAATATTTTTATCTTATTACATTTTTAGTCCCGATATGGTAGCATTATTGTCTATTTTAAAGTCAAATTTTATCATGAAAAATAATTTTTAATAAAGATACTATCTTTTATGAATAAATACATCTTTCCAAATTTTTACAAATAATATCGCGAAATTGCTCTCATTTGCACGAATTTACATTTTAGCCTATTATTTCTGAAACAAATCTGAGCATTTAGCACATTTAAGTTCTGATAAGTTCCATTGCAAAAATTTTTTTATTGTATTTCTTTATATCAAACCGTTTTAAGCTATACGCTGATACAAGTATAGTATAAGTTTAGTTTATGAGCTAAAATTTATTCTCCAATTAAAACAAAAAAAAATATTCTGTGCAAAATTAGTAATTTTTCCATCATATTAATTGCATAAAACTATAAAAATGTGCAAATTATCGTAAAACTGAGAATTGGTGAAATTTTTTGCAAATAGATGAAATTATAAATATGTTTTTTGTAAAATTGAGGAGAAATTATCATCTTCCATATCTTTTATAGCCTCTAAAAAAAATTAAAATGAAAAATATTTTAAAAGAATCTCATAAAAAGAGAAAAAAGACTATTGCTGTTAGAAATTTTTAAAAATGAACCGGAAATGATTTTTCAAATTAATAAATTAATTCTTTATCGACAAGATATATAAATTTGAATTTTTTGAGTTAAAAAATAGATAAAAAAGTGGATATTTAGATATGTGGCTATATATAGATTTTTTATGTAACATTTAAAAATAAATTACATTTATTCTATTTTTTTAAAAAAAATTTTAAGTTTAAAGGTTTAAAGTAAAAGATTTTAAAAAATTCTGTAAATAGGGTATTTTTACTTATAATAATTAAAAATATTACGATTTTTTAATCATAAGACACTGAAATAGCCCATATTTACTAAAATTAAACCATTATCCCTTATTAAAAAAGAATTTTAATCAATAAAATCCCTAATTTATTTCAATAATAACTGTAATAATATTTTTTTAAATTGAAATTAATGATTATTTCATTAATTAAGATATTTCATTTTACTTATTTTTCAGGCACGCACAAAAATAAAAGTATACGTATATTAAATTTTTGAGATCGCTACATGGATTTAATACTTTTTACTTGAATTAAATTATTACATAATCTGAATAAATTTTATCAGAAATATCATTGGAAAAAAATAAATAATTTTATATCGAATGGAACAAATTTTTACCCAAATTTTTACTTAAAATTATTAGTAGAAAATAATAATTTTATTTATTATTTTAATTTAATTAAAAAATATTAACTTTTATTTCAAATCCCATAAATTATTGAGGTGGTAGTAAGCTCATTTTATTATTATGTGATTCTACGCCCTATTTATATTCTGAAAGTATTAGCATGCTTTTAGATTATTTTTATTGATTTTATATTTTAGTTAGTATATTTAGCTTAATTTTTAGTTTAATAAAGTGAAATTATTTTTATATTTTTCGTTGTTTTTTTTACTAGTCTTAGATTCGTTTAGTTTTTGGTTAATCTTTTATTTACTTTGAGTACTGGGATAATTATCCGTTAGTCTGTTTTTTTAGTTAGTTATATAGCTTAGCGGAGATAAACTTTAGATGGTTATATAGGAATGGTTATGTGATACTATGAGTTGTTATATTTCGGTGCTTATCATTATTGATTTGACCCGGAGGTTGTTGCTTGGTGTGAGCTAGCGAAGGTAGAAATAGCGACAATTATATATCCATCTCAACTGAAGTTCCCGCGTTGGAGATGACTTAGACCTATCATTTACCTGTTTGAGGAACCATTAATTGAATATATTGTATCTTATTTTCTGGGACCTTCGTTATGATCCATCACCAACCTCCCAGTAAGGTCTTGGCATATTATTCTTACCGCTGGGGATTTACAAATACTTGTTGTTGCAACTACAGTTAGAAATATTCGAAGTACAAATAGTCTTAATGGATCAATGTCTGCCCTAAGTTTTCTGATATGAGAGGGTGATGAGAGTGCATAAAATAGTGCACTCAGCTTTGCCTCACCTTTAAATGTACAAAAACAGTTTCAAAGCGAGGATTTTTACTAGTCTAACTGATATAGAGAATAAGTTTCCGACATGATTAAATTATATATTAGTTTTATAATCGATTTTATATAATTTTCTTTTTAACATATGCCGAAAAAAAGTATATGATTATAATCATACGATAAAATTTGAATATATAATTTCAAACCATATTAATATCTAAGCGTTAAACACTATTTGATCATTTTTTATCCCTTAAATTCAATTAGATTAATTGTATTCTAACTTATTAATGGTTAATATCAATCAAAAATCTATTTTCAATGCTTTTTTTATCATATATTTCGTTCTTTCAAGGGAAAATTCAATAAATATTTAAACATTTAAACTATGTTTTATCAAAATTTGCCTTCTGAAATTACACTTATATAAAATAAAAATAAGAATTATCCTTAAATGGGGGGATTTTTATTTATTTATTTAAATTGTGTAGGTGATTTTTATGCCCAAGAAAAAAATATTTTGAAATCACATGTAAAATATCACATCCATTCAAGTATCGCATAAACTTAAAATTTATGAATATAGGCCTATTTTAATGGATTTTCTTACTATTAAAATTTAATAATAAATAAATTCTTATTTAAAAAAAAGTATTCTAAAAAACAAATTGAAATAAAAATGAAATTTTTAGGTGATAATCTTTATTAAGCAGTTGATTTATTTAACTGATAAGCTATTGATTTATTTAATATTTATATTATTTGATATAGGAAGAAAATAACTAATGCTCAATTCTAATTCCATTTCAATTCTGTTTTAAATCAAACAAAAATTTTATTTATCATCTTAATATAAACTAAAAATCAATATAAGTTCTGTTTTCTAGTAATTAATCCACTTTGCGGACCAATAAACTATATAATGATAAATATTTTATTAAATTAATGAAAAAATAATTATTTATTACTTATTAATCACTCAATCAGTAAATAAAATGAAAATGAAAAACTTTTTTACCGGGATACCAACGAAATTGCATTTTTTAAATAAATAAAAGAATATTTTAGGAAATAAAAAAAATAAAAAGCGAAAAATTTGAATATTTTCAATCAAAAAAATTTCATAAATATTTTTTTTGCTTAATTATATTAATTTTTTAAATCTTTCCATGTGGTATATTTTAGCTAAATTTTTTATTTGAATAAACTTGGATATGTTTAAATAGTATATTTTTTTAAATGATTTGTTAAATTAAACAAAAATTTAATTGGGATATTTTAGCAATTCTTGTTGGTACTAAGAACAATTTTCAATTTTTTTTCTCTTTTATAACTATTAAAATTATCAAACACTTAATTAATTTATTTTTTTACGGAAATTTTATTTTAAAGTTAATAATAAGTTATACAAACTAACTTAAAAAAAATTAATTATCAAACAATTAAGATTTTTATTCGACATTGAAATTGTTATATAAAACTTTGGATTGTTCCTTTTTAATGAATTTTATACCTACGAGGTTTTAGATTTAAGTGAGCCAAAAAAATTCAATAAGTTTTATTTACTTTATTTATTTTACTATAACTAATTTACATAATATCAATCCTAATAACGAATTGGTAACTAACAAATAAATATACAAATAAGCAATGAACAGCAATAAACATAAGCATTAGTAAACAAGAAACGTATCGATGCAAAAAAATACCTATGAAGAAATTTTGGGAATAGAATTACGAAGAATTGAAGTGATTCGAAGATGCAGTAAAGATGAAAGAACGAAGGTATGAAGATGAAAAAAGTATATAAAGGATGAAGAAATGCCAGTTGAAGAGTATCTAGCTTTTGGATTAACTTATTAAATTATTATATCAATAAAAAGTAACAAAATTACAATTACTATAAATTCTCAAATATCAGGATTTACACAACAAAATCATACTTTATCCAGAATGGATAATCTTTAATAAATTTTTTGATCTCGGCTCCTAAATCTAGGTTTTTTTAAAAATATTTTCTAACTAAATCGTACAATATATCTTTAAAATATTTCAATAATATATATTTTTCTCTTCTTAAATCATTTTTTAACTCTAAATCATTTTATTTCTGTTTTTTTATTATTTCAATTCGGATTATACTTCATTTTATTATCAACTTTTTCAATGCAAACTGTTTTAGGTTTTAAAAAAAAACAATTCTAATTTAATTCGCTTAAAAATCTGCGTTTTAAATAATTTTTTTAGATTAAATGAGCAAAATTTTGCAATAATTTCGAAAATTTAGGTGTTATTAAAATGAAAAGCAAAAATAAAATTAAGTTATAAGCACATTTTTTTAAATTTAATTTATGTATATTCATATTTTACTGCATAAATTAAATATTCATTCCAATTTTATGAGTTTCGGATTTCATGATTCGAGTAGGAATTTAAATCTCTTGATTTTTAAATTTTTGGATAAAATTAGCGAAATTTTAAATATGAGCAGAATATTTTCTTTTGATTTTTTATTAATAGGACTAGGATATCTCCATAGTTTTTTGAATTTATTTGGAAGAAATCTAGCTATTTTATTAAAATTTATGAGGATACAGAATATCTTTAAACTTATTTTTTTTTTAAAAAATTTAAGCTCATATATTTAAACATTAAATCATTAGATCATTAAATCATTGATAAAAAGCATGCATGCTATTTTTCATAGCATTTTTTCGGGATGGATATTATTTTTTATACATTTATGGATAATATTGAATAATTTTTAAAATCACAAGTATTCCGATTTTATCTATAATTCAGTATTAAAAGAAATTTAATGTAGATATTTCTTTATTTTTTTGGTAATCTATCATTTCATTTCATTTCAATAAAATAAAATAAAAATGACATTTTAATAATTAACTTAGATGTTTATTTATTAATTTTTAATCCTTTTTCAGCATAAAATGAATAAGAAAACACAGGATGAAACTACAATAAACTAATTTTCAATTTTCAATCATGATCTAATATCCACTTTGGATTTATTAGTAGGATTATAGTCTTTTTAATAATAAATATATCATTTATAACTTCATAAAAGTCAAATAATCCCATTAATTTCGATTTTCAGCCCACGTAGCTTTTTGTTTCTTCAATATTTTTTTTCGCAAATTAAACTCACTGGAACCAAACTCGAGTTATAATTCTAACTTAATTGGCTAAAAATTGACCCATTAGTCACTATTCTATCAGATAAATGAATAATCATAATTACAAATCATATCCAGTGATTATATAAAAACAATTTGTTTTATACAATGAGTGTTAAGCTATTTTTTTCAAAATAATTTATCTGTAAACATATACTTTATTAAAAAAATATATTGAATTTTCTGATAAAAAAATATTTTATAACACTAAAATAATAACATTATCATGTTGGATGTGGTCAAACATCCTTTTCACATAGCTTCCCTTGTGTTTTACAGAGTGTAAATAGTTACTTTTTAAAACCAAATGAAACGTTTAATACCAAGTATTTATGCATCAATAGCAGAATAATAAACTAAAATATTGTAATATTTGTGAGAAATTTTCAGTTTTTTTATTGGGGGTTTTATCCTTAAAAATTACTTTTTCTAATATCCAAAATTCATTTAATAGACACCGCAATATAACGGAGTTTTATTATTATCTTCAATTAGGAAAAATAAAACATAATTAAGTCATTACTTGGTTTGAATCATTCACTATTAGCACTTATCATACTTGATAATGCGGAATTTAAAAAGCGAATAATCTGCTGTACAAATAAAATTTAAAAATTGTAAGGGTTTTCAGCCCATATCCGAAGATTTGGTCAAAATAAATAAGCTTTTATACAGAAAAGAATATAGAAGTTTCTTCAATGATTTAATTGATATAAATTAATCATCGATATCATCTTCTTTCAAATTATTCTATAGAAATTTAATTTTTACTCTTGAAAATATTATTTATTATGAGATAACTTAATTCGAGCAATTAATAAATATATGCTTGAAAATTTTAAAGTGTTTTAGAATTTTTTTACAGATTTTTTAAGTGTAATAAATTACGCAGAAAAAAATTGGCTGGGTTTTAGATTGATTTATACATATGGGATAAAAATTATTAAAAAAACTTTTTTCCCTAAAAAACTCCTGATATATACAGATCAAAATAATTAAACAGGTATAAAACGGTATATTACTATAAAGCTCATATATTAGTGGATCTGATTTATATTATGCTAGACGTGTCATTCGAGCAAAATTGGATTTATTTCAAATAAAACCCGTAATTGATATAATTTTTTGGAGTCTTTTTTGTTTTTTCAAAGACTCTGCTATTAAATAAAAATTAATATTTCATTTCGTGCATATTGATAATAAATTTTTATTTTTTAATTAGGCCAAGGCATAGTAAAAATAGAGCATTGTATTTTCATAAAATAGATTAACTTCTGTGAATTAAAAGAAAGTTTTATGTGCTAATATCTTTAAAAGTTTTAATTTTTAATTTTTTTAGGAGTGTATTTAGCAATTAGAAAGGATTTTTTTTGGTGAACATAAAAAATCAAATTAAAAAAACATTAATTCAAACTAATGATGTTAAGAAATTCTTTTATTCATAATAATATATATTAATTCCAATTCAAAATTAAAATTTCGCTTTGAATCATCTTTACTATTTTATGTGTTTTCATTAGGCTCATCATGTTAAATAGCTTTCGATTTTTGCTTCATTTTAAAAAATTCCTTTTTTTGTAAGTCTGACCGATCCAATTCTCTTCTTTTTTTTCCTTTGTTGTTATAAGATTTTTTAAAAAATAAGACTAAAATCTTTCAGTTTCGTTTGGGACTATATATCATATATTTATAAGTTTATGGTGTAAATTCGAGCCAAAGTATTATTTAAAGTCCCAAGAATGATAAAATTTTATTTTCAAGTTCAAAATTTTATAAATTTTATGGATTTAATTTTTTTAAATAAAGTGGTTATTTTAATTTTATAAAGACTCGATTTTTCATGACATAAATATAAATTAGTTCGATAATATTCATTCCATGCTTTAAATCTGGTAAATTCAGGACCAATAAAGATAATAAACTTTCAAATTTTCATGAATACCAAAATATTTCAATGTTTTTAATATTCTGGAATCGAAATCATACAATAACTTATTTTGATAAAACTAAAAACATTAATTATAATGCTCTTTAATTACAAATATTTTACCTAAAAAATATAAATAAATTTATGATAAATTTTCACTTTCAATGATTTTGTATCAGAAATAATATTTTTTTTAAAAATTTAAATTAAATATTAATTTCCCACATAAAATCAGAATGATTGGGTTTTTTATTTGGTAAAATTTTGGAATATTTTATAGTTTTTTCTTTTGTTTCAGACAAATAATATTTTGTATAGAAAATAGGAAAATAAGAATATTTTATTGATTTTATGAATATGAAAAGTATATTTATCAATAAAATGGAATTTTTCAGAGGAAGTTAGCTTAAATTTTTTAACTTGGCGATAAAATGTCACAAAGAAGGTATTTTTCAAGGTGTTCTAATATTTTATCGAGATTATTATAGGTATTCCTCAAATTTCGTATTCAAAAATTTATATTATAGAACCTATAAAATCTAGCTATATTATTATTTTTTGTTTTTTTCTAGTTGCATGTTTAAAAAACGATAGTATTCTTATTTTTCATCACGATTTTTTCCTTTTAAATTTGAAACTTTCTAGTATTTTATTTTTCGATTTAATTTATTAACAAAATATTTTAGGTTCTTTTTAAAATTGGATTAGATGCTGGTTTCGAAATTTTTTTTTTACTTGATTGGATTATTATTTTTTAATTTTTAAAAGATTGTCTTATGAGGTTCTTTTTTATCTTTTTTTGTTTGCCAAGATAAAATAGAAATAATCGTTTTTTTTCAATTAAAATTGACCAATTTTATCAAATAATACATGAAGGGAAGAAATGAAATTCGGTTAAATATTAAATTTCGGCGATAAAGGTTAAGATTCGACTATTTTAAGCAGAATCAACTAAATTGAACCGAATTCGGCTATTTTACGCTATTTTCGACTAATATGAAACTTGTATAATAATCGCATATAATTCAAGAAATTTTCGAATAATTTTAACTGTATTAGGAAAAGATGAAATTGGGATTTTTGAGCTGAATAAAGGATTTATATTGGATATTTTCTAATTAAGTCAACATGAACAGTTTTTTCAAACATATTATTAAACTTTATAGCAATAATTTATGTTTATACGCAATTTATCAATTTAGAAATGGATTTTTTTATGCATAAAATCTTGAATATTGAAAATTTTTGGGCTTTTTTAAAAATTGTAATAATTCATTAAAAAATTGAACGTTTTTAGATATATTGAGTTTATACCAAAATAATCCAACTTTCTTGAACTTTGAGAACATTTTTTATAAAGCTTTTATTCTAAATTACAAAATTTAAACAGAATTTAATTTGAATTAACGAGTTATAATTTGAAAATAATAATTTCAAAACAAAACGGCATTGAAAATTTTCCCTTAAAATAAGTGCTTCAGAAAATTTATAATATTCTTTTTATCATTATTGAATCTTTAGTGCGTAATCAAAGCAATGAGAATCCTAGTAAAATTCTATATTGTGTACCAATTTAATGAGAGTATCTTTTTTTCTTCTTTCTACAGCGGAAAAATATAATATATAATTTTTTTATCTTCTAGCATTAATATCAATTTAATATTTTATTTTATTTATAAAAAATATTAAAGTACGCCTTATTTTTTTCGGGAGCCATATCAAAATGTAATATAAATAATAAAAATGTGTAGCTATAGGCAGCTTTAAAATAAAAATAATAAAAAATCACAATTTGATCACAGGTTATATAAATGAAATGAGCACGATATGCTTTTTTAGTGGAACTTATAATTGTATTTTACTTGCTGGAAAATCCTAAACATATCGATATTCTGTTCGAAAATTGTGAAATTAGCACATTTTGATGTAAACTCAATATATATAAAACCCTTAAATTGTTTAATGAATTAATATAATTTTTAAAAAAGCCCAAATTTTTTCAATATTCAAGATTTTATGTATAAAAAAATCCATTTCTAAATTGACAAAATGCGTATAAACATAAATTATTGCTATTAAGTTTAATAATATGTTTGAAAAAACTGTTCATGTTGACTTAATTAGAAAATATCCAATATAAATCCTTTATTCAACTCAAAAATCCCAATTTCATCGTTTCCTAATACAGTTAAAATTATTCGAAAATTTCTTGAATTATATGCGATTATTATACAAATTTTCATATTAGTCCAAAATAGCTTAAAATAGCCAAATTCGGTTCAATTTAGTTGATTCTGCTTAAAATAGTCGAATCTTAACCATTATAGCCAAAATCTATTTGTTAACCATGAAATTTGCCTTTTTTTTTTTTTACGCAGAAACGAAATTTGCCTTATAACTTTTATCAATAG
>LSSL01003473.1:0-17874 GCA_001953115.1 Smittium mucronatum | reverse complement strand
TTTGGTAATGGAATTCAGCAATTTTATTGGCTAATTCAATTAAAAAAAACTAAGGAAATAGAGAGAATTGATAGCTATTTTATCTTTATTTTCATTTCAAAAAAGTTTAAAGGAGACAGAGAATAGACCCCCCCCCCCTTTTTTTTTTCTAAAGGAGCTTTACAACTATCCCTCTGCGATTATGTTCAATGAGTAGGGTGGCTCTTTCCCATTTATTAACCAAACTAAAGGCCATTTTTACGATCTAGAAAAATTAAGATGGTATAGAGTATGTCTATTCGACTTCATTCTTGTATTTTTTTTAGAAAATCGGAAAAACCCCCCATCCCATAATTGCAAAATATTTTAAAAATAAATTATCTCCAAAGATAAGCAAAAAGAAAAACTTTTTACAAAACAATAACTTCATTTTTATTGCTACTGAACACTAAAAAAAACAGTAATAAGACATCTAGTCTATCAAGCTTTTCGCGTACAAATACTGGTTGGGGTAGCTCAAATCTACACCCAACTCCACTGCAGCTCTTTTAACGAATGATGGCTCCAATAAAAACTGTCTGCCGAGGGAAACAATATCGCTTTGTCCTAATTGTAGAATTTCTTCTATCTCCGAAGGTTTGGTTATTATTCCCACTGCACCAGTTTGAACCCCGGCTCTTTCTCTAACTTGCTGAGCAAAAGATACTTGGAAAAGAGGTCTGTACTCGACCACTTCTCTATTTGACATCCCCCCTGAACTACAATCAACAAGATCTACTCCAATATCTTTCAACAATCTTGCTAATCTAACTGAATCTTCGATATCCCAACCACCTTCGAACCATTCATTACAAGATAACCTAACCCAAATGGGCTTATTTTCTGGGAAAACATTTCTGACTCTTTCTACAACCTCTATTAGGAATCTGACTCTGTTATCAAAGGACCCTCCATAAATATCCTTTCTAGTATTTGATATCGGGCTAAGGAATGAAGAAAGAAGATATACATGTGCTGCATGAATTTCAAGATAGTCATAACCGGCTAAATCAGCCCTGATAGCAGCATCAACGTAGGCTTCTTTGATCCTCTCAATCTGTGAGATTGTAAGCTCCTTTGTATCAGCAGATATTTCGTCAAAGGCTTCGGAGGTCGGGCCATAGACTTCATCTGTCCAACCCCCTATCGAGCTATGAGCGATCCCCTTACTAGACTCCCAAATAGGCAGACCAGACCCTTTCCTCCCCGAATGAACCAATTGAAGACCAATCCTTACGTTGTTGCTTTTAACAACTCTCACTACCTTTCTGTGCGATTCTATTTGTTCATCTTTCCAAATTCCTGGACAATTAATGGAAACCCTTCCATGTGCTGTAACCCCAGTGGCCTCAACAGTAATACCTCCAGGAGTATGCATAGACAATCCTCCATAATGGGCTACATGCCAGTCAGTCAAAAAACCATCCTGAGAAGAATAGGTAAGAATTGGTGATACGAATATCCTATTGTTGAAGGTGACTCCTCTCTGGGTAAGTGGAGTAAAAGTAAGAGGTAACTTTTTATCAGGAAGTTCATCAAAGTTTATTGATTCACCCCCTTCTAGGAATCCGATGGCCTTTCCTGGACGATTTGGCTGAAAGTGAACGAACTCAAGAGGATCTTCAACAAAGGGAGTAATCAATTCTACAGCGGTCTTCATAGTTATATATTTAATTTATTACAATTCTTAAGATGTAAATCTGTCCTGGGTATGAAATTAAAATCAAAAAGCAAATTTATGGTTTAATATATTCTGTGTCTTTAAAAAAAAGTTTTAGGATATTTATACTTTTTCATATTAGCTTAATTTTTAAACTCATTTTATAATAATCACTTTAAGCTTTCCTTGAAACATCCTTCGATATTATGGTTCTGAAATTTGATGTTTTAATAATTCCTACTGATGCTCGTAAGATCTTAATTGTTATTAATACATAATGTGAGGGAATATCATCTCTTTTTTGGTGGAATGATAATACACTTAGCTTTTAGAAATTCTATGGAACGTTTTTTACTCGCTTTTTGGACTCAATTCTACTTCTTTATTCCATTCGACAATTCTTTTACTCTCATTAGATAATTGATAAAATCGTTTTACAATAGATAATAAAACCAAATCAAAGTACTCATTTCAATGAATGAGTTTATGGTGTTTCGATTCTCCAGGTTTAAGGTTGTTATGGTCTTACAGTTTAAAATTATTTAAAAACACAATCCAAGCACATATATCATCTTTATGTGCATATAATAATAAAAAATATAACCAATGATTCAGAAGATGTTCTACCGAATTGTTAATCTGGTAGTTTTAATATACCCTATTTAGAATTTCATTCATCATTTGACACTGGAATGCTCCATATTCTAATTCCGAATTTCCATTAAAGTTTAACTAAAAATACCTCATAGAATAAAAAAGAATTCGAACAATCTAGCTTTAGAGATAATAGGTTTTTATTGAGTAGAATTTGGGGCAGGGATTAATAATCACGTCCAAAAAATATACAAATTTAATTTCTCGATAAAATATAGCCAATTATCATAGCGTTTTTTTCAATTTATTTTTCTAATTTGGCCCGTTCAAAGTCTAAATTTGTACAATAATACTATTGGCTATTTTTCGTTTGCTTAAATTTTACTAGAACAAATTATTCCATTTAAAAAAGTCACGAGAGTGTAGTTGGGCAGCTATTACCAGAAAATGAAGTAAATATGTGAATTACCAACTCGAAAAAGGCTAATCAATTACAGCAGCATCTAAGTTTTACACTCAAATTTATCGCTTCCAGGATCAAAAAGTTTCTATTTTCCATTTGTTAAATTTTTTATACACTATTTGGAAATGAATTTTTTTTGGCCAATTGATAAATTATTACATAGATGATTTTGTTGATGGAAAACTGAGTGCCATTTTTTGACCTCTTCCCTAAAGGGATTAAACGGATATATTTATTACTGATATGTGATTTTTTGTATGCAATCTTAAAACATCAGATATCAACAATCTTTTGACTTTTATTTTTTATGCTAGGGGTAATTTAATAATAAATGTTAAACCGTATATTTCATATTTTGTTGTTGAAGGAAAGATCTAATTGCATATTAGATTTCACATTCGTATGTTGGAGATACGTTCTGATTTATGGTGATGCTTTTTATTATAGATTACATCGAAATCTAAGGGGGTTTTAGTTTTTGGGAAAATCGCAAAAAAAAAAAACAGGCCATACATCACGGCGAGTTTGGTGAGTTGGCCTCTCATTTATTAATTCGGTAACCTATTTAGTAGTTAGAAATAAATAATAAAATTAAACGTAATATATATTAAAGGTTTTATTTTTTGATTTTCTATTATAATATAGTTTAAAGTCATACAGGATAGCGCCGAGCAAATTAATTTATCAGCCACAAATTATTTGTTTTCAGAAATCCTATATATTAAAAGATCTAACTATAAATCTTTTAGATGCCGAAGCTATCTAAACAAAAATTTTATAAATTCCAATTATTTAGTCCTACCATGGTCCAAAAATGTATAAAGTTTTTTTTATGGAATTAAAATTTTCTATTAGATTTTAGTAAAAGAAACCAAATATAAAGCCCGTTTTTTGTTTTTATTTTTTATTTTTGGACTATAAATAAGGATTATATTTGTGTTTGGACCTGTAATAGTTAAAGTCGATTTAGTTATTTAGTATTACTTATTATAATAATATATAAGATCTATAGTTTGCAAAACAGTTTTAATATTTCGTTTTGTAAAAAAAATGTATAAGTTATATTCAATGTGTCTTTTCTGATGATTAAATATACAAATTGATATAATTAAATTGGTTTAATTGATATATATTTAACATAAATATTAGCTCTTTTCTTTTTTCGGTTTGAAATTTATTTTTTTTATAACTTAAGACCAAAAGGGCCCTGGTTGATAACTTTTTTCGTTGAAAAAAAATTATGATTAAAAGAAATGGAAAGACCAGACCAATTCGTGTTTTCCAATGAAGATAAATTTTAATAATTTCCTCCAGTATAAAAAAATATGGTGGAAATGTAATATTGAAACATTCAGAACTTAAATAATTCTCCACAACATGATAAATCTTCAAACCCACAACTATGTGTAATTTATTAATAATATTTTCACAATATTTATCCTTTCAAAGCTTGATTATTTTTTTTACAATATAAGTTTTTAAATTATCTCGTAAATAAAAAATTTAGAATTATTGCCACAGAATCATTTTTTTATTTGGATAATAAAAATAGCCATTAATCTTAGGGGTAAATTTTACTGAATTAATATGAAAAGGTTACCATTTAAGCTTTTAAATCTAAGGGAAAGATATTATTTTTACCGTCCATCTCTGCATCAATAATCATTAAAAGGATTCCGGTCTCATTAAGTCGTCCATCAAAGCCAGAATGGCCACCTGAGTGACCGGCAGCTCAAGATGGATAAAACAAATTTGTGTTCAAAATTCAAAAGGTGAAACCACCATCAAAATTGTCGACAGGGAAAATAAAAATAACCAGTTTTAAATCAACCAGTGGACGGTGGACCTATAAATCGGCAGAAAACGAAACTGGATGAATCTTCAGCTGCTGTACCCTGACCTGAAACTTGGCCTCCAGGTCATCGGGAAAATGCGAATATGAGCCTTTCCGACCGTCCAGCGACTATCAAATATGAAATTTTTAGATGAAAAATTTAAAAAAAATTGTCCCTTCTACAAAATTGATGTGCCTGAAACTGTCAACCACATCTTATTAAATTGCTCTCGATGTGACTACAGCAAAATGAGACGATCGGCAGGTTTTTATCTGCACCGATCCGCTCAGACATAAAAAAACATCTTTCTAATTTAAATGAATCTAGGTTGGGGATAGTTGGAAAACTCCTTGGGGGGGAGTCTAAACATACTTTAAGTCAGCTACAGGCTGACACCGCCGATCAAAAATTTGTGTTGGAAACAGCCAAATTTCTGATTGGCATCCGCGTGCAACGAACACTTAAGTTCCAGAGTTTAAGTGATTCACCAGATCCTTTGAACAAATGCCCTCGAGGTATGGAGCTACTAGAGCGGCAGAGGGGAGTAGAGTGAAATTTTTTTAAAAAATTTTCACATTTTTAATTTTTTTAAATTAGTTTTTGTAACTTTTTATAAATTTTAAAATAAATTTCCCGTAAAAAAAATAATCATTAAAAGGCATTTTTTTTATTTATCTGTTAAAATATTTAAAGTAAAATTATTATAAATTATAAAAAAAAAAGAAAAATAACCTAGTTCTTGAAAAATTAAACCGGATATCATTATGCTGAATAATAGATGAAAGGTGAAAATAAAATTTAATCAATCTTTTAGAAAGTGAATATCAGTATTGCAATAATAAATGTGGGTAAATTATTAAAAAAATACTGAAATACTGATACAGAAATATTATCTATAATTTTTTGAAGATATCTGAGATGTCTATCCCCATAAAAATATCGAATTCTCTAATTTGTTTTTGCATGTATTGATTTATTTTATGAATATTCAGTTTAAATATATTTATCAATCAAGAATAATTTATCATAATTTATTATTATTACTTGTATTAAAACCTAAAATTTTCTTAAAGCGTGACAAAAAAAAACTAGTCATCAAATTTCCAATTCTCAGAAATTTTTATTAAGTTTTTTTTACGAAAAGAAATTTGTCAGTCTATATAGACCCAAAATTAATACACCTAAAATCAGGAATTGGAAATAAAAATAAATTACAATAATAATATTCTTAATTTTTATTTAAAACAATTAAATATATTTTATTATTTAAATTTCACGTATTAATTAAATTTTCGAGTTATTCTATTTTAACATATCTTCTATAATACAAAAAAAAAAAATTTCAAATTTTTTTTTGTGATTTAATAGTGTTTTAAATAACTTAAATAGTACACTCAAATTTATAATTTCAAATATTTCTATTCTAATTTGAACTTTGATAGTATATTGATCTCACTATTTTTTATAAACTTATTTAATCTTGAAACTTTTTTACCTCTTTATTCTATTAATTTTGAAATAAAAAATTCAAATAATAAAGCTTAAATTGAAAATTTTTTAATATTTAAAGAATTTGATGGATAGAAAGCTAACAAACGGATTTTTACTTTCTTAAAAAAGACCAAAATATCCAATAAAATTACAAATTCTTTGTTTTTATAGTAAGAATTGTGACCACAAATTCAAATTAAAATCATGCATTTTAAATATTAACCTATAAAATTAAAAAATATATATGGGTAATTTTTTATGAATATGTGCACATATTTTTTTTTACGATAAAAAATTTAACTCTATTTGATAAATTAAGAAAGATTTTTAATTTCTTAATTTTTTCATAATTCAAAATGTTAAGTTTTTAAATTTTAAAGAAGATATTAGAGAAACAAATTTAAAAAGAGAACTTTAAATATATATAGTTTTGTATCAATTTGAAGTATATTTTTTTATTTTTTTTATTTTTTTTACAATTTGAAGTATAGTAGTTAAATAATCATTCTAAAAAATTAACCGATGTAACATTTGATAGCGACAGTGGTTTCAGACTGCACTATTGTCCCAAATTTTAGCCATCATAATCAAAGATAGCATATATTCAGCTATTAAGACTGATAATTAAATATTATAATAGTAGATTATTTTTTTTAAAAAAATTAAAGTAAATTTTAGTGAGAAGAATGCTGACAGAAAATATGATAATATATTGATTTTTGTAACGATTCGCTTAAAAATAATGTTTATTTTCCTTTTAATTTTATACAGGAATTAAAATTAGAAAAGGGATGGCGATAAATAAAAATAATGTATCTGGTTGTAACTTTTATATATTTATAATTCAAATCAAGTCTATAATTTATTCATTTTATATAAGAAAAATCATAAGACGCACTTTTATTAATTTTCATGTGATTTAATTGTAAATTTTAAAGAACAAGATGTGTAGTTTTTTTTGAATAGGGATATATTTATATCGATATCTTTTTTCTGGTTGTGATAGTCTCAAATATAATTATGAATTTTTATAATCATAGATTTTTTTTTTTTTTTGGTGTTTTTTTATATTATGAGGACGATTTGCAATTTAATGTCAATTCGTTTAGAATATATAATTATATAAGTGAAATAAATTTTATTCTCGGTTATATATTATAGAATTCTCAAGATTTTATCGCGAAAAAACAAGTTTTGAAGATATTTTGGCGTTTCAAAGTTTCTCAAAATAGTGACTCAAAGTAATTAAAATTGAGGTTTATAATGCAAGGTAAAAGAATTAAAAAAAAAATTCAACTACAAGAGTTTTGAATATTATGGAATAGATGGGTTTATTTTAAATAGTTATAATAGTATCAATATGTTTAAGATGATTTTTTTTCAGGATAATAATAAAATGCATATTCAAATAGAATCATAGATTTTTTATATATTCACATTTAAACAAGTTTATAATTAATGATGCTAAAAATATATGATTTTTTTCATTATTAAGATATCATTCTTTTTTAAGCAAGTTATTTGATATAATGATAAATACTTATATTTTTTCCCAATAATGAAGTGAATATCAATTTTTTAAATAAAATTACAACCTAAATAATAATATTTTTATTTTTGATTATATTTATAAGTCTTTGGTTCTTTTCATTTTTGTTTAGTGTTTTTGTGGGTCCTTTATAAAAAAAAAAAAAAAATAACAAAAAAGATTACAAATGTTTAAATTTCAATTATTGGTGATAAAAGAATGCGAAAATTAGCAACTTATAATTCTCTATTTTTTAAAATTTATTTATTTTTATGATCTTTCATAGTACTTAAATTTTTCATCATATATTTTTTATTCATTTATACGGCAGTTTAAAATTTAGGCCCTATATTTTGCACAATATATGTATTTTACACCTTAATAAATAAATAATTTCCATAAATATATCTTAAGATTGAAAATGAAATAAAAAAATTACTCGCAATCAATACATTTATATCAACTTAATTTCTAAAAATGTTTTTTTTAATATTATTTATAAAAATAGTAAATATTTCCTATAAAAATTTTCTGATATTTTGTAATATTCTGCGACGCTTGTGATATTTTTTGTAATTTTTTCTGAAATATTTTAACGTCATTATATCTAAAATGAACAAAGATCCATAAATCGAGAATATTTAAAGTTTTTTACATCCTGTATATTATTAAATTTGAGGAGAATTTTCCTTAATTAAATTGTTTTTCAAACGAGAATAATCAATTTATAATAAAGACTACTCAGAATTTAAGAGGATTGATGCGAATACTTCATTTATTAAGTTACGAACGATAAATGTTACAGTTAATTAAAAATTTTAATATTTGGATCATAGGTCAAAAGGATATTTATTGACTAAATATATTTATGAAAAAATAATTATAAACTCCATAAAATGAAAGAATAAACATAAATTTGTTGTAGTGAATTCTTTTTAATTCGCTAGAGATTCATCATATCGAATAATTTTTAAATCGAAATTTAAATTTATCTTTTTAATAATTATTAGAAATGAAATCCCTTACTTTTTTTTTTGTAAGTTTTTTATTAAGGTTTATTCTCTTTATGTCCCCGATGAGTGAAAATATCGCTGTGGTTTAGAGGCTTAACAGTGTACTTTTCGAAGTACTATAAACTAAAATTTCACACAAAGTTGTACTATTTTTGGTTGAGAGTAATGGAGACAGCGCACAGCGATTCAGAAGACTTTTATTCCAGAGAAGGACTATCTAGAAACAGAAGGAACCGATCTTTAGCACGGCTGAGACATCTTCTATTGCAAAAGTTCAGCGTTTGATAGTCTGACGGATCTCAGCATCTAACAGCTATTGTAGGGAAGATATGCTGATCAATCCTACGATTGGATAGGAACCTAATTTTATCTATCCCGTTAGAATAAGGCTCTAACTAGGAGCTCGGTAGCTTCAATAAACTATATTTCGTTGAAAAAGAGCTTAATTCTTGACTGCATGTAACCTCAGTCATACACCTACTTGAAGCAATGTCAGGGGTGTCTTTCGGTATTAAGATTGCACCCTTTTCCATTAGGTATATTGCCAATACTCCTACAGAGGGGCTGGTTTTGGTTAGCATAACAGCCCTTTATATATATATTTCCTTTTTTCATATTTTTTTAGTATAGCTTTTAATTGCATTATCTTACAATAAAATTTCGTGATACAAAAAAAACTCTTTATGAGTAATGCTTTTATTTTTTTTATCACAAATTTTATGTCTTTCAAATTTACTTTACGCTTTTTATTACCCCTTATTATAATAATTAATATTCATACGACACTCCGAGAAGGTTTGGGTGTTTTATTAAAAATATTCGAGTTTTTAAATAAAACTGGATTCGGTATCAGGGAATTAAATTTATATATATTTTATCTATATAAAAAACAGATAAGATAAAGGATTTTATTAACCGAGTAAGAACTTAAATTAAATACATATAAAAATTTCTAGTCGGAGAAGTGGGAAAATCTCCGAAATAATCGGGGGACTAACCGTGAACTCATCTAAATCTTTATTCAATATAAAATTTTAAAAGTATAAAAATTAAAAATTAAAATATGTATGATGTTTCTGTTGAGGAAGAAAAGTCTAATTTTACCGAAAGAGCAGCGCAAAATGGCGAAATGCCTTAAATAATTCCCAGATAAAGGGATTATTCAATTTTTATCAGTGCAAGGGTATGAGATTTTATAGAAGTATAAAAAGTAATAACATCAAGGAAGAATTCAAAAGAGGGAAAAAATTTGTTCCTATTTTATTTCAAAAAATCTATACAGGATAAAATCAAAAAAACCGTATAATACGAAAATAGAGGATACGATTGTTTAAAAAACATGCTTTTGAGAAAATTTAAGGAAAAGATCAAAGACGACTTTTTAGAACCTCTTAGACTATTATAATCTAAAGGAATTCATAGTCAGAAATATTTTTGCTTTTTATTAGAATTTGAATGCGTAGTGAAAAAACTTTAAGATAGAGGTGAAGTATATCTAATCAAAAATCAAAGTATTTTATAAAAGCACTTCAACAAGATTTAGTAAATCAAAAAGCTAAGAAAATTTACTCTGGGGATACGTTATTAGAATACTCTTCTAAAATATAAATTTCTGCATCATAATCTGCAAAAGACAAATTTAAAAGATAAAATATGTTAATAAACCCGAAAAAAAGGATCCTTCAAGAAAAAAAGATGATTATTCTAAAAAAACAAATTTATGAACTGAAAAGAGCATAGGTGGATTGAAAATGGTGTATAAAACCAATTTAGACTCCCAAAACAACAATAATAACAATTTGATTTATCGAGAGCTGGAAAAATCCCCTGTATTTATCGCAATGGTGAAAGCCTAAAAAGGGTATGCAAAGAATTATAATTAAAATTAAAATCTGGTTTGGTTAAAATAAGCGATGGATGAATGATAAATAATTAAGGAGAGGAAATGATGCGGAATTGGGGAAAAGTGGGTATCAAAGAAAGGATACAAAAAATGGTAAAACTATATCAATTTCTGTAGATAGAAACTTAAATGATAAATAATAATAATAATAAAAACACCAGTGATTTTATTACCATAAATGATTATGACGACATAAAAAATTATATGTTTTATCAATTGGTAAAGTTATTTTCCTCAAAGCGGGATATAGTAGAAAATTATGTAAATGAAAGTTTTAACATATTGAAAGGATAAACCTACGAAAAAAAGCTTATCGATATTTTTGAGATTCCTGAAGACATTCCTCTAATCAAGCTGGCAAATAAGATGAATCACGGAGAAATAGATTCCAATAAAAATTTGAAAAATATATTTAATTATTAACCATATCGAGTAAAATCTAAAGTGGTAAAAGATGTACTAGTAGAGATTATATTCTCTAAAATATAAGATTTGAAAATATAAATATCGTTTGATGAATTAGCGATAGCTTCTCCCGTGGTTAAAAAATCCATAAATGAAGAGTAATACGAAGAAAGGTAGCGACGTTAGAGATGTTTCAGAATTAATGAAACTATGTGTAAATGACTCTTTTTTTTTTGTATCACGGAATTTTATTTTAAGATAACGTCATTAAAAACTATATTAAAAAGAATGAAAAAATGAAAAAGGCATATAGAAAAGAATATTGTCGTAATTAAAATAATTTCCTCTACCGGGCTACCAGCTGCGTACCTACAGGAAAATGGTACGATCTATAAAAGAAAGACCCCCCCCTGGCATTGCTCCAAGTAGGCTGGATGACTGAGGTTACACGTAGTCAAGAATTAAGCTCTTTGTCGATGAAAAATGGTTCATTGGTGTCAATGAGCTCCTAGTCAGAGACTAATTCTAACAGGATTAATAAAATTAGGTTCCTACCCAAACGTAGGATTGATTGACATGGCTTTCCTACTTATAGCTGTTAGACGCTGAGATCCGTCTGACTGTCAAACGCTAGACCTGTGCACTAGACTATGTCTCAGCCGTGCTAAACGATCGGTTCCTCCTGTTTCTAGATGGCCCTTCTCTGGAATATCTGTTCTCCGAATCGCTGTGCACTGTCTCCATTACTCCCAACCAAGAATAGTAAAACGCTGCGTGAAATTTTAGTCTAGTATACTTCGAAAACTACGCTATTAAGCCCCTAAACCATGGCAGGGTATTTCAATCTTAGGGGATGTGTAAATGACTCGAATAAAATTTACCTTTCTAATGGATCAGCAAAAATAATCCTAAAAATTAAACAGACCTGAGATATTATTTACATTTGACGAAGGGAGCGATGTGAATCTGTTGTAATTAGATGTCTAAAACGCACTAAAAACTTAAGTATAGCAAGATTAAATAGTAACATAAAATAGGAAATAAAAGATACCAACTTTGGTGTAAGCAAACTTCTATCTGTAATAGATAATTGTATCTTTGAAGTTAATATGTAGAGTAATAATACTTATTTTTTTTAGTATCTCTACTAAAGAGTCAGTAATATTGGGAAAACCATGTTGTGCTAAAGTCTGAACGTTTTAAGATAAAAGAGCATATTGAAGTCTTATTTATACTATTAAAAGCGGATTTGATGAAAACTTATATACATATTGTGTGAATAGAAGTGAATATAACTCAATATTTGAAACTTGTAGCTAGAAGTAACCAGGATATATTTCTAATTCAAATCAAATATATTTATCAATAGGTTTGGGAGGAAAATTAAACGATATATCTGAAATAAAATGTACACCAATATCAAGCAGGAAGCCACTCAACGAATTTTTTTTAAAACATTGGGTTTAATATCTCAGATTTATACCAGAAAAAATAAAATAAAAGATTAGATTAGATGAAGTAAATTCAATTTTGATAAAAATTGGATAAGTGGGAAAATCCCCGAAATTTTTTTTCAAATAGTCCATATCAAATATTTTACTATTTTATATGATCACGGAAAAGATAATAAATAGGGTTGATTTTTTTATTATAAATACTTAATTTTTTTGTCAACTTTTTTTCAAAAAAAGGGTGTTTATATACTATCAAAGAATTTTAAGCAATTCGTGTATATAATATTTTATTGAATATATTCTATAATTTTTCTATTTTACGTTAAAAAATACAATTAAAATTTTGTTAAAACAGAAAAAAACTGAATTCAATACATTTTTGATATAAATAAAAAAAACTGGGATACCACTAAACCAAATTATAATAGATAAATAATCTTTTATTTAAAAAATATTGAGTATAATACAAGGTAAAAGAAAAAAATTAAATTTTTATTTATAATTTAAATTTTTTAAATAAAATTTGATATATTATAATGTTTGAGAAAAATTAAAAATTAAAAATTGAATAGTCACACCTATTTAAAAATAATAGACGAAATATAGAGTTTTTGTAATATATGTTTAATAAAATTTTTTTTTCTTGCATTCGAAAACAAAGATAATTTCTTAGATTTTTTAATCATCAAAAAAACAGCTATAATCGACTTTAAATTAGAAAATTAAAGTCTCTTAGACTATATTACTTGATTTGAGGATTTAGCTTTACATTTTTTTGTGGTTTTGAATTGTAAATTATTTTTTAAATAGAAAAGCATTTTTTTTGATAATAGTTGTATCTTCAAAAATCATGACATTAATTTAGTGAAAATTAAACTTTTAAATTCGTAAATTTGTAATTTTTAATATTTTATTTATATATATTTAATAAAAAAAATTTTTTTTAGCATTTAATAAAAAAGCTCTTTTTTAAATCTTTTATTTTTATAGAGTATCTATACAATCGCTGTTCACTTTATGTCTTTGATTTATCATAAAGAATTATTGATTTGTGTTAAATTTTATTTTTTATCTTCTAATAAATTTAAAGATTGTTTTTATTTAAGTTTTACTAGCCGAATAATTAAAACGAGGTTTAATGAGATTTAATGAAATTTGATGAATAATTTCAATATTTCAGTTTATTTAAATTTATTCTCATTTCTTAAAAAATTATTCCTAGTTTTAACATTATTTATATTTTTTTATTTCCATTTTCTATTTTCTTTGTTCTTAAATAATATTTTTTTAGGATGAAATTTTAGCATCGAAAAATTAATATAAGAGAATAAACTTTTTATTTAAAATATTAAATCATCAAAAAAATAATATAGAGTTGGTTTTATCAATCAAAAAATGATTTTTTTTGGATTTAATGAATGTATTTATTTAATGGTTTATATTTAATTTTCTCTATTGCACTGCTAACTAGTTTTTCTAATATTTTAACTGTTAAAGGGCTCTACAGCAATAATAGGTTATATCATAATTTATTTTTTCTCTTATAGATATTATAAAATAAATATAAGTTTAATGATAATTATTTGGAAAAAAACTATATTCTCGGATAATTTCATTATTCTAAATATCTAAGGAATACAAATAAAGTTTCGATGATATAGAGTTTATCAGATGATTTTATTTGAACTTTTCTAAAAAAATTTCTTTTTTTATATTTTTTAAATTATCAATAGAGCTAATTAAAAAATATAACATCACATCCCATTTAAATATTACTTGTTAAAAAGATCAACTTTAGTAAATAATAATAGCTTTTTATTTATTAGGATCTGAAAAAATAAAAAAAATAAAGCGGTTTTTGGACTATTTAAAGATTTAATATTTTTTTGGAATACTAAAAAAAAGATGTTATTTTATATCTATCTTATCTAGTTTTTTATAATTAATGTAATAAAAATTATATAGATCAATCAAGATTAATATATTAATATTTTTTAATCTTATTTAATCTTTGTGACTGAGGCAAATTATATGATATTTTATATTTATAAGATACATTTTTAAATATGTTCTTAATGAGTAAATAATTTAATTATTTTAAAGCCCAAGAAATATTTTGTTAAATTATTTTATTTCACAATAGGATTTTTACATGGAATATTCGACTTTTTTGTTCTTAGTATATAACTATTTGAATATTTTTATACAGCAAATTTTTTCAAAATTTTTTTTGTAATTCATATGGAAATTTATCTATTTTGAAACATAAGCTGTTTTTAAATAATAATGGGAAATTTTAGATATTATTTTTTTAATAAAAGGAAATATACGAAAAAAAAAAATTATTAACTATATGTAACACAATGATGCTAAGGCATTTTAATAATTAAAAAGTCAAAAATTGAGGGAAAAAAAATTAATTTTTTTTACATGCCATCTTATTTTGTATCTCTCCTGTACCAATAAATTAAATATTTGAATATTTATATCAAAATAGTAAATAAATAATAAAAATATCATCTATATTATTAAAATTTAAAAAAAATCTATATTATTACATTTGGAAATCTATAAAAATTGTTATTAATAAAAATTGTGCCCCAGAAATTAGGATTTATATAAAATTTAAGAAAAAGCGGTATGTTTATGTGTGTGTAATTTCGTTATTAAATTTAAGCATAGAGGTTATTAAATATGGAAAAAATATCGTTTTTTACAAATATTTTTCCCTAAATCCATTCCTGACCCACTTAAACAATTTTTTTTAAAAAGAATAACGGTTCAGCAATTAGAAGAGTAATAAAAAAAAACAAATGAAGGTTAACTAAAGTTTTTGCACTGTTTATTCAAATCGATATTTCATTATATTACTAGAATGTTTAATGTTAATTAAGTTATTAAAATAGGCAAAAATATCATTGGTATTATTAATAAAATTTTAAAATTGTAATTAAATTATTCCGGTTGTTTTAATCCCATTTTAAAATTAATCGTTTTGATTTTATTATATAACTGAATATTTTTGGACGTAATAATTAACAACAATATTTGTTTTTAGATAATTTTTACAACATTATATCTCATTTTTAAGTGGTTTTAGACTTCATTTTTTTTCAAAAAGATTTCGAATGTATAATTAGGCATGAAATATTTTTATTTCCCTAATTTTTAATATGAAAAAAATAAATTTAAATAATGTAAACTATATTATTTTATCACAAAATATCAAAAAATAATCTAAGATATCAATTATATCTTTTGGAGCTGATTTTAATAAATATAATGAATGAAATTTGCAAATAATCATAATCGATGACAGTATTAAATGGATTTATGTTAACCAACATTATATTATTTGGATAAATAATAAATTGAGGCTCTAGATATATGAATAATTTTGGTATTAAAAATTATAAACTTTGTATCTCAAACGCCACATGACTTTTTTTTTCCTGCTAAAAAGCGATTAACTTTTTTTTCAGTCCAGAGATAAATTTTTTGATAATATAACTAATGGCTACAATTATTTATAGTTTTAAAACGAAGTTATTCGCAAACGCTGTTTTTGTGATGATTACTTCAAATAATTAAATTTTTGAATAAGAAAAAGATAAAAAAAATTTGAGTCCCACAATGACTAAATCAGCAGGTGTAGTTCCTTTATATTATTTTGTATTTTTTTATAAAAAAGGTTTATTTTTAGATTTTTTTTTAGCCTTCGAAACTTCAATTATAATTAAACAGCTATAGGATTTAAATATTTAAATTATTTATATATACAACGTTTTTTATTTAGGATAAGGCTCAGTTTGTAATTGAATGTTAAACTTGTATAAATGTTTAATAAATAATAAGTCTTTAATAAAAACGATAAAAATTAATATTTTTAGAATGGCTATTATCTAAAATTTGATATTTTTCTATATATATGTATCGAAAAGCTGGAATAAAATTGAATGATTTGCTTAAGATCCACATCATTTCCTTTTTATAAATTCTTTTAACATAGTTATGAAATATTTAGCCCAACTAAAAAACTCGATAACCATTTTTAATAGAGTCAATTTAATATATTAAAATATCAATTTTACACTATTTCAAAGCCCAAACCCCTGTTTTACAAAATCGAAAAAACAGATTTAATTTGTCAATTTTCAAGTATATTTTTTGATTTAAAATGACTTTTTCTATCTATAAAAGGATTTTAAAATTTCTTGGAGTATTATTTTTTTTCTTCATTTTTTTATCAAAAGTCTTCTGGTGTAATTCAGTGTTTAATTTTAATTGGCTATTTTTTTTCAATTAAAATCAAATTTTTATAAATTTCTGCACTCTATACATAAAAATCTTATATGAAAAATTTTAAAGCAAAAAAATATTACATCTGATTTTTTACCATTATTGATTTTTCGGAAAAATTATTTTAGAAGAAAAATTTTATCCTGAAAAAGAGAAAAAGCATTTGTTTTTTTTGGAGGTGGGGTGGGGTGGGGTGGGTATTATTATATTGTGCAATCGGCTATATTATAATAGAAAGTTGTATCTAATAAAATGGACTAAAAATTTATATAACTAGACCAAAGTTTTTATTTTTTGGATCAAATTTTTTACAGAAATGAGAAATCCTGTAAATTTCAAATAAATTTTTTTATAATTTTTTTATTTAGACTCGGATTTTTTTAAATGATATTTGAAAATCTCGAATAAATTTTTCAATTTTTTATTTAGATTTTTAAGAACCAAATTAATATAAATATTATGTGGATTTAATAAGGAAAAATGATAAATAATGAATATTAATCGTATTTAAACCTGTATTTATTTATCAAATTTAATTAAATATTGTTAAATAAATACTAATAAATTCATTAAATAAAAAAGATCTTAGTTTTTAAATTAAAATTAAAAAAATGGAGTGATGTGCAAAATATGAAATCATAGTCGATATTTATTATAAAAAAATAAAATCAAGCTGAATATTATAAAATCCAATTGATTATTTTAGTAAAGGGTTGCTACTTTTTTAATGAATTTTTATTTTCTGGTATGAATAATCCCCTAAGAGTGAAATACCTTGCCGTGGTTTAGGGGCTTAATAGTGTACTTTTCGAAGTACACTAGACTAAAATTTCACGCAGCGTTGTACTATTTTTGGTTGGAAGTAGTGGAGACAGCGCACAGCGTTGCACTATTCTTGGTTGGGAGTAGTGGAGATAGCGCACAGCGATTCGGAGGACAGCGATTCCAGAGGAGGACCATCTAGAAACAGGAGGAACCGATCGTTTAGCACAGCTGAGACATAGTCTAGTGCACAAGTCCAGCGTTCGACAGTCAGACGGATCTCAGCGTCTAACAGCTATTTGTAGGAAAGCCATGTTGATCAAACCCACGTTTGGGTAGGAGCCTAATTTTATTAATCCTGTTAGAAGTAGGCTCTGACTAGGAGCTCAATAGCTTCAATGAACAACAGTTCATTGACAAAGAGCTTAATTCATGACTGCACGTAACCT
>LSSL01003472.1:0-19323 GCA_001953115.1 Smittium mucronatum | reverse complement strand
AAAAAAAAAAAAAATCATAATTGAAAACTCATGAATTGTTCTTATTTTATCATAGCTTTAAAATAAAGTTCTTGGTAATATATTTATTATTGGTCTAATAGCATACCATTTAATTAAAGACGCTATCGATTGGGAAGCTTTTACAGGTTTAGGCTCGAAAGTGCAAAATCCCAATAATAATAACGGCCATTAGATCGATAATAAAACAACAAGGCCAATAATCAATATGAATTTTTTTTAAGCATTACATTTATTGAACACTTAGATTACAAATCAAATTAAAAGTAAAAATTTGGAAAACATTTCCTAATATAATGCTAACGATTTTCATATTAGCATTAGTTATTGAAAATCGAATTCTCAGTTGATTTAGACTGAGAATGATGTGAACAATAGCGAGTTTCATCGTTAAGGGAAGTAATATGATAAAAATTTTAGAAGCTGCAAATGGTATTCCCAAATTCCCTGGATCATATTCAGCGGCACGTTTTCAACGCTGTCTTCCCTTCCTAGATCGCCCACGTACAATATCATACAATTCAAAATCCAATTCTTTACCTTTGATAAATTCTATTTTAAAGCTGAATCACAAGCGATTTAACCAAAATTTTAAAAATCTTAAGATAATTTATACTCAATCTACTCCAATCTATAATCCCATCAATCTTTTTAATAATCATTCCCCGTTTCGAAGATCAAAGACTATATCACTTCAATCAAAATATGTAAATAACTCGGTTATAATACAAGCTTATCATGTATTTCATAAAACACTATCTTTTTACCACAGCATGCCATCTTTTTCATCCCACCTTGAAAGTGTGCAAACTCTCAGTTCAACTGAAAGCATATCCCAAATAAAACCAAAAAAACTAAGATTTCCAAGCAATTTTATGAGCTTTCCTTGGGAAAAGTCAAAGCGTGGAAGGAGAAAAAAAATAAAACCTGAAAAAAAGCGGTTTCGTTTCTCTTCTAATTTTCATAGAGAAAAAATTTCCCTTTTGTTTAAAACCTCCTCCTTAATCCAGAAAGAAAATTCTTTGCCTTTAAGAATGCTATTTAAAAACACTTTCAATTCAGTAATCAGATTCAAGTTTTTTATTCCCTCCACGTCCTTCGACTCTAAAACTCTGAATTTACTGAAATCTATAGAGTTTTTAGATTCCTCTGAAATGAATAGATTTTCTCTTAAATTATTTACAGATACCTTAAAGCAAAGACAAATCCATTCCTCGGAATTTCCCATATATTTGACTATTTTCGGAAAATGCCGTAATTGGAAAAATGCAACTATGGTTTATGATATATATTTGTCTTACGATCTAAAACCTGATATATACGTAGAGAATTCGATTTTCTTTGCTCTTTTGGCTAGCGAAAAACATGAAGAGGCCGATTATATCTGGAACAAAATATCTGAAACTTCAAAAGCCGACATCTCTTCGTACTCCATAATCATTTCTCATTTAATCAAACTGAAAAAAATTCCAGAGGCTTTTGATCTCTACTCTAAAATGAAAAGTGAAAATATCCCTCCTAATGGTTTTGTTTTTTCGTCCATTCTAAGAGGTGCATCTCTAATAAACAGCAGTAGATCAACTGATTTGGTTTTGTCTATATTGCAAGAAATGAAATCAAACAACATTAAAATAACCACAAAGATTCTTAATTCAATTTTATCTGGAAGTATTACAAGTAGAAATTACGCATTGGCATCATTGATAATAAAAAAAATAAATATCATGGGCATGAAAAAGGATCTCCAAACTAAAATTTATATTCTAAAAATACACAGTGAGATGAAGAATTATTCTCTCTTTTTTGATGAGTTGAAAAACATTTCTGAAACTGAATCTTACATTGAAACGCCTGATATCTTTTATCCTTTAAAGATTCCAAAAAATTATACCCAAGCTGAAGTCTCCCTTATAAATCAAACTCGGTTTTGGCGCAAAAATGAATACATTACTGTTATTTCAGGATTTGTTGATCTAGAGCTATTCCTGCATGCTATTCTCTATGATTCTCTATCTATTTTTCATTTGGCTAAACCCAGTAAATTGATCCTCGGGTTAAGGATAAGTGCTCTTTTATCATTAATATCAAATAAACATGCTTATTATGATAATCATAATATACCAATTGGTTCTGATGTTGATTCTCGTATAACCATTAGTCAAATGCTGAAATCATATCCCAATCTTTTGTTCAGATTGTTAAATTCAAATCCTTTCCTTTCCGATAAATTTATATCAGAAAACTCTTCTTCCAATGCTCGTAACGATCCAAACAATATAAATATGAAGAATGCTTTATATTTTGTTTTTGAGAGCTCTAGAAAATATATTTCTCTTTATGGGAAAATGCCAACATCCCTATGGATAAATCTTCTTCTTGTAAATAAGTTAAACTATGGTTCCGAATTTGGTGTTTTGATGTCTACCAAACTATTAAATTTAATAAAGCCAAGCAAGTATAAATCTACTGTAATATTTAGACAAATTGAAGAACTAATCAACGATGATACCTTCGCCAATAGTAAATTGGATTCCGATTTTAAAAATGAAGCATTTCCTACAATCAAAAGATTATTCTGCGAGCTTAATACTTGTCTAGAAGGCATTTCAGATTTCAACTCCTCCGAAACATTAGACTCATTCATCGTTAATGGTACTATTCCAGAATTAGACTACTCGATTTTTTCATCAAATTTAAACTATTCTTCCTGGAAAAAACTGATTTCTTTTTTTAAAAAAAATGGAGATTTACCTACGATTATCACTACCTTTCATCTAATAATAAGATCTAAAATTTTCGATATATCCAAAATTCCTTATTCTCATCTATTTTCTAACTTGGAAATCGCAAGTTTATCTGAGGATCACAGTCTAGTTGTAAGCTCATCACCCATATATATTGCCTCCAATTCTCTCCAATTTTATCAAATACAGGAAATATCAATAAATTACTTATCAGTATATAAATACATTATGAATCCACGTGAAAATATGTTGGAGAACTCATCCGACCCTAGATTCCCTCAAAAGATTTTTTCTCATAGTTCTTTTTCAAATCTAATCAATTATCTTTTACACAACAACTCAGAAAACTCTATCGAATTCTTATATAAGATGTTTGATGCCTTGTTTTTAATCACCCGAACCAAAGAAGGCCACAGATCTAAAAATGAAATTTTTAGAGTGAATAGTCTTGTAAAAGTTATGATGGTGGCGGCATCCAATAATTATTGGGAAACTTGGGAAAAGCTCTACAATTTGTGTATTGAAACTAAATGTTCAATCAGACTATGGTCTGCCTTCACCCATATGATTATTAAAAGCCCCGAATGGAATCTTAAATTCGTTTCAATAATCGAAGATTCCTTCGTTAAAGCTTGTGAGCACAAGTCTAATATCGATAGCTCACTTCGGGTTATAAAAAATTGCTGTACAGTTGCTTTGCTTAAATCCTCAACTTTGGAAGATCCTATTTCTTTTGCCAAAAATGTAGCTAATCTCTACAAAAAGTTTAAAGTTCACATACCAGTAAGTTTGTTTTATTTTTTAATCGGATCTGTCTGTAATGATGCTCCCAATGTTCAAGAAACCTCGGCAAAAGTTATAAACGGGCGTTCAAATTATAGAGGAAGAGGAAAACGGGCTTATGAATTCTTCGAATCTATGCGAAATTTTGGATTCGAACCCAAATATTACCATTTCGAAAAGTTGATAGATTACCTAACAAGGCGAAGAAATAGGGATGACTTGGTAATTGTATCAGACATATTTTTTAAACTGTCCTCTGACAGATCCTACGATTTGCTAAGTGAAAAGTCTATTCTTATGTGTCTATCCTACTTTTTAATCTTCAGGCAGGAGAAACTCATCAAGAAATCTATTAAATTGTACTTTGAATCTATAACTAGAACCAATGATAAAAGTGTTTACGAAAACCCCCAAATCATTGCCAGCTATAATAGATTGATAAACAGTATTCTAATTTCGTTATCCCAGGTTAATCCCCATATAGCTATCACAGAAAATCATTCTGATGAAAATATTATGACGGATGATTACCTGCCATCTCTAATTATGAATTTGGTTTTTTGCACTTATGAAAATTTCAAGAGCCAGATGCATTACAGCGAGTACAATATTTCAGTTTTGCTATCTGGAATATCAAAAATCCTGTCGCATTTAAAAGTATCCGATTCTCTTCATGAAAACAAGCCTGATCCAAGCATCAACCTTGTCAATTACCAACACCGCCTCGTAGAATTTGCAATGATATTGTTGGACGATTTATCAAAACACGATTCTGAAATAAATGTTGTTACCGTCACTTCATTGATTAGGATATGTGAGAAATTGGGGGACCCAAATTTATCTATTTATTTCTTTTATTCCATGGATCTTGATCAAAACGAATTAGCTCATGAACCTGGATTTTTTGAATTTTTGAACCTATCACACATAACAAAAACACCAGATCCAGAAATTGCTTTGGACTCTTTATACATTGAACCGCGGATAATCGATTCTATATCCGAAAAACTAGCATCAGTGCACCCCAACTTGTACACCTTCAACGTCATTATTCAGCTATATTTGAGCAGAGACATGCCCGTAAAAGCCTCAAGTTACCTTCATTCCGCCGTTAATGACCACAATCTGATTCCTAATATTAAAACTTTTGCCCCTTTTGCTAATTATTTCGACAGGATTTACCCATCAGATCCTGAAACTTCCATCATGGGAATGAGATGGGTTTTTGATTGCATGAAATTTTTTGATGTTCCTTTTGACTCACAAATATCAAAGCATATTAAAAAGCGAATTCCTCAGTCACTAATATAGTTTTACTTCATAGACTTGAAAAAAATAATAATAATAACGATCACCATTAGCACTGGTATCTTTAGAATTACTTAGAATTAAACTGTTTAATATATACAATATAATCTTTAATCCAAAAATAATTGTGGAATTTGTTTTTTTCAGTCTTATAACGATTAATAGGATGAATATGAATTTTGTTTATTTAATTTCATTTGGTTAAAGGTATTGATAAAAAAAAATATGAAAATGAAAAAATAAATGCTCCATGAAATTTAGAACAAAATCGTACTGAAATTGTTTTTAATTTATGGCTGAGGCGGTTTCTGATGAAGAAAACGAATTATGGTTGATCGGTCTAGTTGAAAACTACGGATGACTTGAAATCAGATGAAGAATTAGCCTTAGACCCTAATTCGGGAATCTTGGAAATTGTGCAAACATCGCAGACCTGTCCATCCAAACCAATAGAATAACAAGCTCCGCAGAATTTGCATTCGAGGTAATCTGTGCCCAAATAGATTGGAGTCAAGGTTTTAGCGCAAATTACGAAAGGATTCAAGTGATTATAATTTATCTGAACGTTATCACGGGATTGTTGGTTACATATGGTAAGGATCTGGTTGGCTTGTTGAGCAACCTTAGCGGGAGGGGCCAAATCGATCAATCTCTGAGCAAAAATGCCGCTAGTTTTAAAGCTTTTTAGCTTATAAGCTAGTGACATAGCTGATCTTAGAGAAAGCTGTTCGTGAACAGGTTGCAATTTGCAATGGGTAAAGTAACTGGCCAATTCCAGTTGGCGAACAAGAGTATTTGAAGAGTCGGAAGAATCTGGAGTTGGAGTACCAGAACCAGTTTGAGAAGACGAAAGTTCCCTTCTTGCTCTTTCGATTGAGAGACCTAAAATATATTCGCGGCATATTGAAATCATCTGATTGGCTTCATCTGATTCCGATTTCAATGATAAAACAAGGAAAGGAAGTCGAAGTAGAATATTCCTAAACAAAGAAACGGCCTCGGTAAACTTGCCAGCTGTGGTTGTCTTGTAAGATATTTGGAGGTGGCTAATGAGAGAGTTTAATGTAATCAACTTGGCAGGGCTTGATAAACTTTTGACACGGGAGAAAGAATCATTTGAGCTTGTGGTAGCTATTAAAGGAATGCGGAGGTCAGGAGCTCCAGGGCAGGCAGTTAATAGTGAGCGGGAAGATGAATAAATCTCCAAAAATATTTCTTTTAGAGGGCTGAAGTTAACAACACTAATTTGGCTGTTCAATAGATTCATAGCAGAGGAGAAGTTTCCAGATGAGATATGGTAAACAGACAGATTTGAGGAGCGAGCATGAATATCCAAGGGTGAATCATTTGGTTGAGGAGGAACATAATCTGCTGCTGCTGCGGCTGTGGCTTTTGCCGCTATCTCTGAGCTGAGTTCCAGGTCTGCGTCAATTCCCCATCCCATATCTCCGTCATCAAGAGGAACATCATCGTCAACTTGATCCAGGGCTCTTTCGGTTAAGTTGGTTGACTCTTGACCATACTCATCCCAACCACCTTCAATATCAGCAATTTCGGAATCATCAAATTCCATAGAGAGGCCTGTATTGGAAGACCCGACAGCAGATGAACCCGAATTGTTTACAACAGATTTGGCAAAGTTGGTATCGAAAATTCCTCTTGAAAGAGTCAAATGCGGCCAATCAAGTTGGCTACTAGCTGGAGTAACAGGTATTGGAGGAATAAGATAGTTGGAAACCGAGGGGATCCCAGTGATGGTGGATGGATCGACACCAGATTTCGACAAAATAGCTTCGGCATGACCAGTCATACCATGGGATACGGCTGATAGATATGCAAGAGAGCTTTGACCACACTCCAAGAGAAGTTGAATTTGCTGCTCGACGTTACCAAGCATTAATGAAGACATGTACCTGAAAGATTGATCGATGTTTTTCCCGCCAGTAAGAGATAGTTTTGAGGATTTTTCGAAATTTCCAGTCAAAAGATATAAATTAAGTAATTTGTCGAATGATTTGGATCTTTGATAAGACATTTCAACGATGTTTATATAACCTAGCTTCAAGGCTTCTTCAGCCAATTTGTGCCAATATATGGGTTGATCGATAGCTTTGGCAGAATCAAGGGCAACTTCCATATTACCACATTCAATAGCCAATTCAAAACGAGCAGCATTGTCCTTAACAAAATGAAGAGCAACCTCAGGATATCCTTTTTGTTTAAGATAGGCAATGATAGATTGGCCTACGAGACTAGATGATTTGATGATACTAACAACATCGTTGTAGTTTTTATTCAAGAGAGCGAGCTTAAAGTTGTATTCAGTTGGGTCGATAGTAAATTTCTGAGGAGTAGCATTTCGGTCTAAACAATGAACAGTTTTTCCACGAACCCCAGTTAAGTAGACAGGATTATCGATGGTTTTAATGGAGCCAGAATCACCTTGTTTAAGAAGGAATTTTAGGTGGCTGAGAGTGGTATAAAGCAGGACATCATTGGAAGCCCAGACAGCCGATTTAATGCGGATGGATTCGTGAACAGTGCAGACTTGTTGAAGATTTTTATTGGCGATGATTATGGAATGTTTTGAAAGTAAAGCGACAGAAGAGAAATCTGGGGACCAATAAATGTATTTGACGTTTGGAGCAGGCAATTCTTTTCCAAGAGCACGGGTTTGAGTATCGAAAAGTACGCAGAATGAGGAATTGGCCAGAATAAGATAGTTTCCAGGGCCTTGGAAGATGTAAGTGACAGCTACGGGTGGGGATATGGTTTTAGTTGTGGTGTTTTGTAAATCTTTGAGAAGAATTTGATTGCTGCTTTGATCGAATACAGCAAATCGGCTTCTTCCAACCCAAACAGCACATGAACCAGAACCCACAACACCAAAACTAGGTTGAGGTGCTTGGCCAACAATCTCCCTGGGTAAAGCATAAAGCTCATAAGAGCCTCCATCATTAGAACCAGATAATAAAACGGCTTTTTCAGCATGATTAAAGCTAAGATTGCGGTGACTACTGGGGTAACTAGTTGACTTTGATTGCATAGTAACTAAGGCAGCATCGGCAGAGGAGTTTATATCAAATATTCTGATATTGTTTGAATTTACGTAAAGCAAAGAATTATTGTGAACAGAATATGCAGTTCTCTCACGTTCCAGCTTGAAAACGATGAGACCGGAATCATGACCGGCAGCTAGCAGATTGAGAGTGGGATGAAGAGCTAAGCACCAGAAACGATCATTTTCACGTTTGAAAGAATGTAAAAGATTTTGCTTGTTCGAGTTCCAAACTCGGATAGTTTTGTCTTCAGAACAAGAAACGATTAATTCTCTTTGGTTAAGAAAAACGGCTGCGGAGACATTGTTATAATGACCTCTAAAAGATTCAACCTCCCAGGCTTTAGTTTCACTCATTCTCCAAAGTTTAATCTGGCGATCGTCACCACAAGAAATAATTAGAGGCTTTGTAGGATGGAAAGAAACCCAGTTGACACCTCGAGTATGACCTTCAAGAACGAATTTGATTATAACATCGGTTTGGTTGAAAAAGTCCTGGGATTGAGAATTAAAAGTGCCGGGAGTTTGTTGTTGAGTAGGTGCTCCAGCAGAACTTTTTTTCTTCAGGCCAGAAATATCCCAAACTCTAACAGTTTGATCTAAAGAAGCAGAGACAACTAGATCTTCAACTGGGTGGAATTGGGCAGACATAACATAATGGTTGTGACCAGTGAGAACAGCTATACATTGTCTAGATTGCCAGTTCCAAATGCGTACAGTTTGATCATCTGAAGCAGAAATAATCCAAGGTTGTTCGGAATGGAAAGAAACAGTCCGAATGTAGTCCATATGACCTTCGAGGACAAACATGCATTTTCTTGTCTTGTAACTCCAAACTCTGATTTTGTAATCATCACCTCCACTAACGAAAATCTCTTGTGTAGGATGGAAAGCAATGCCTCTGACAGGGCCTGGTAAAGGGGTATAAAGAAAGAGGTGAAAATAAGCATTAGTGTAGGACTAAAAAAAGAATGGGGAAGGAAAATAATAAAAGAGATAGATGGTCTAAATAAATAGTAGAAATGGTGACAAAAAGCGATATACCTTCATGATCATCAAACTTTTCGATTAGCGAGCCCATTCGGTAGTCCCATAGTTGTATGGAGCCATTATGTAGGGAGGATAAGATCCAAGAGCGTTTCGGATGGAAAGCAACGCTTTTAACTCTGCTGCTTTTGGACTCGAATTTTGTTAGCATCTGCATCTTTGGGAAGTCGAAAATGAGTTCCTATAAAAATATTCTATACAATCCAAAAGTAGAGCGGAACTAGAGAGTCTGTTTGGGAGCAATCTCAGCACTGCGAAATACACAACTACAGGAAACAGCTCTTAGCGTAAACATCCAGTTTGGCCAGCTCTGCCCCAATAGCAATCTGCCCTGTTCAATCAGCTGCCACTACATCAATATTATCAGCCAATTATGCCCAATGATGGGCATTTATTCTGCCTGATTTGTGAATTTCCAAAGAAATCCAATAAAAACCATCACTCATTTATTGACCAATGACCATAGAGTCAAAACCGCTCGGCCAAACATCCCGTATATAAATACACAATGAAGTATTTTGCCGAATAATATCAATACACCTTTTTCGAATAACCCAATAGCAAATATTGGCATCGATCAATAGTTCTTTACTACATATCACCACTTTATTCTGCAGATATCTCAATCATGATTAAAATAAAACGCTTCCCATTAGCTACCGAAAACATTTCCCAACTTGGCTATATACAATCAGTCAATAGAATATCTTGATAATGGATCACTACCCAGATATTGGCTAGCACTGCCACTTGAATACTTATTTACACTTAACTAGAGGCCAAAAAGCCTTATTAAAGACTTTCACTTGGTACCATATATTTTAATTCCATTTTACTCACTAAACTCTATAAATACTCTATGTAAAGATATTTATATAGTCATAGAATGTTAGTCAATTAAAGTGATGTAAAAACAACATTTTTTGTTATTTAAGAATAAATATCGAAATAAATATCAGATCTTAACCCTTTCGGAACCCAAATTTGTGTCTCGTTCCTATATTCGCATATTAAAAACGTCAATTGATCCAATTTCATGGTTATTCCAATTACTTATAATGATTAATAAACTGAAAATAATAACAAACAAAAGAAAATGTTATTTTTTTCACCATCAATACTGAAAGTATTAAATAAAATAAAATTTTAGCATATTGTCCTATATAGGGTTAAAATACAACCCCATTTTCCTTTTTAGGTTTTATATCCGATTAAGGTCAAATCATTTCAGCTATATAAAAGATTGAGTGAAGGTAAAAAAAAGGCTATTTATGCTTTTAAAATTTATTAGTTAATCTTTCTTGAATCAATTCAAAAACTGTAGTAATATAGTGTGCGCAAATCCGTTTATATAATATCATCTATCAGTGCCAATAAAGATATTATTCCAAATGAGTTTTGTTTTTGTTTTGTTTTTTATTATTAAATTTCTTCTTTTTTTTGAAAAAATTTAAACCCAGCTTTAAATAATAAATTCTATTAAAAGTTCCACCTCAAATGTTTATTTATTTATTTAAATTCAAAAAAAAAAAAAAAATTCAGTTAAATATACATACGAATATTCATGAAACATACTTATTTATTAGAACCCCTAAGATTAATTTAATAAACATATTCGTTTTTCTCTATTATCAATAATATACGGCCAATTTTACTTGTATTTTTTCAGCTGATGCTATTTGGAACTAAATTTCTCCCTTATAACTAGCAAAATAGTTAAACAAATAATTTGATAATTGTTTTGATAATTGTGAAAATGCCTGTTTTTTTTTTTTATTTACCTTAAGACTACAGAATCATTTTTAGTTATCTGTATTTGATGTTTTAAATTTTCTTTAGTCCAAGTTTACAATTTTTTTTAAAATATATTCTTTTTTTAAAATAACGTGTTAAATCGTAGCAAAATTATTGTTATTTTCTGTAATATATTTACAAAAAAAAACAATATAAGCTTTATTAAAATCTCTATTTTTTAAATAAAATCCATCTATGAATTAAACTGAAAATCGAAAATCAAAAAAAGTGAAAATATTACTAATATACATATATCGAATCTCCTTGATTTTATGTAATATTCGATATACTAACAATATTTTTCAAATTTATTTATATAATTTTCTTTTTTAGAGGGAATTTATTTAAAATAAGGTATTTATATACATTATTGCTTTTTTTCCCCACTAGTTTACATTTAAAATTCATCTTTTCTGCTTAAATATCACTCAAAATTGTATGTAGCTCATTATTTTTTAAACAAAAATAGATTTTACAATTAGAAAACTTAACTGATAACCCCCATTATAGAAAAAAAATATCAGTCAACAGTGAATATATTTGACCAATGAAATAAAATCATTTTATTTGCGAATATCTTGATCCTGATATTCTTTTTTATCACTTTGCAGTATATATCAACCCATCCATCAAAAGTAAATTATTGCAAAATCACCACTTTAATTGATTTTTAATTTTAAAATTCAATAATTTAAAATATTAATAAATCTTTGGGAAAAAAAATCCCTACATATCTTATTCTCTTAATTATGTTATAAAAACTTTTAATCTGAATATTTATCAGATTACCTTTATCCCGATAAAATTTTATTTCTATAGTCATCAGCCATCATCACTAACTGTCTATAGGCTAAATTGGAAATCGGGATTGGTAAAAGAAAAAAAAATTAAACTATAAATTTAAAATATTTTCCAATAATCTAGCCATATTAACCGAATTCGATACCTTTTATTCATCTGTATAATATCAATGAAAAAATAGCTAACTAAAGCATGATAAATAATTTATATAAATCTATAAAATATATATCAAATTTCCAATAACTTTAAAAAAATCTATATCACGCATATGATAAGTATCGAATAGATCAGATATAAAATTAATTCAATTTAATGACTATGCGCTTCTTTAGAAAAAATTTTATTATATATCCAGTTTATATTTTTAGATATAATGTGAGTGAAATGCTCCTTTATCTTGAAATTTTTAGAATATATTAGAAGTTTAGAGCCCCTATTAAAAGCGAATATTTTTATAATGTAAGTATAAAAACTCATCATACTCAATTAAATATCAAAAATATGTTTATTCGAAAAAAAAATTGTTTTTTTTTCAATAATAATCATTCCAGTTAACTTCAAAAAGCATAAAATACAACTAAATCGATTTAAATACATTATAATTTAAATGATACCTTTCTGTGATTTAAAAATTTTGAATCAATAAAATAAATCCCCTAGATTAAAAAAAACTTTGATGGGTAATGTATTTTTATAATTTATTTCGATAAATGTATTGATTTGGTTTTCTTTCTATAAAAACATGTTTTAGTCATATTTTCAGAATCCAGATTAGCAGAAATTTATTAAAATTTTTCAAAATATTTAATATTTGGTGGGTATGGGGAAATCTTTGGATCGAGTTATGTATTTATTAGTCTTTAGTTTGAAGTTTCATTCAAATATCTAAATATCTAAACTCGTACTAACCAAAACAACAACTACAACATTGAACTGAAGCTTTTAAAGTTTATTTTATTAATATATATATATATATATATATTTTTTCTTAAATTCAAACACTATTCAAACCAAACCCTCATTTTTTCGAATAAAATGAGTGGCTATTTTTACAACTATTGTATTTTCTTATATTTTGAGGAAGAATTTTTAAAGCAGAAACAAAAAAAACCTTTAAACACAAATTAGACTCCATTTCTAGTAAAAATTAATTGTGATAGCTTTTAATATTAAGAAAATAAATATTTCCAAATCATACTTTCTTTCATGCTTCTTTTATAAATAATTAAATCAGTAGATAAATTTGCGATATTTTAACCCTCATTTGATAAATAAGTTATTTGTAGATTTTTCGGTAAAGGTTTTCAGATAAATATTTCGGATTTTTTTTTCAAAAAAATTTATTTCAAAATTCTTTCCAGTTAAAAATTGATGTGAAAACTTTGTAAATTTATTTAAAAATTAAATTATAATTTGATTTATAGGGTTAAATTTAGTCATCACTGCAATTTTGAATGTTAGAGAAGCCATATATGATGGAGGCGATCTTAAAAAAATAAATTATAAAATTTAGTTGAAAAAAATATCTTATAATAATATCTCATTGAAGTTTTCCAATTTATAAGTACCAGTAAAATTAATTTATACGGATTTTTTTTCTAAATGCATTCTTTATTATATTACGATAATAAATTTTTTTTTCTTATAATTTATAAAAATAATGAAAACATACTGATATTAATAGCTAGAATTTTAAAATAAAAAAAACTTTCTTAATCTGTCGTTAAATAAGTTAAAAATCCAAAAGCGCTTTTAAAAGCAATCTTATTACCATCATTTTATTTTGAAAAAATAATCAGATATTATATATATATAATTTTATTTTATTTTATCAAGTAATTTTCAGCCAAAAAACAATAAATTAATCTTTTATGTGTAATTTTTTATGGTTTAAAAATATTTAGAGAAATCTTATTAGATTAATTTGATTTAAATCATTGATTTTTTTTGTGAAATTATACTAAATTTAATATTAGTTATCCACCAGAAAAACTCAAATAAGAAAAAATCATTTAAATTTATTTTAAAGTTGTTATGACATAAATTTTTTGACTTGAATATTAAAAATTTATTAATCAAAAGTATTAAAATATTTTAAATAGTTAGTTAATATTAAAAATCTAACATAAAAATAACTCCAATTATTTTTACTTTGTGTGGTATCAGGATATTAAAAAAAAAAAAAGATAACTTTATTTATACTATTTTATACCAGTGTATATTTTTATGTTTAAAATCAAATTAAAAATTAAAATATCAAAAAAAAAGATTATTAATTTGGACATTATTCAAATGTTAAAAATATCAATAATTTATTTATTTAATCATTAAAATTATATTTTTGAAATATTTTTTCTTTTTTAAAATTTGATATCACAAAAAAGTCATGAAATTTTTATTATTATTTTGCACCCATTATCCCAGAATTTTTTTAGAAATTTAAAAATCTTTATTATTTTTTAATTTGATATAAAACCAATTATATTCGTATAATATCTAGTAATAGAATTTCCATTTAATAATAGCTCTTAAAATTGAGTGTAACCGATATAATTGCTATTTAATTGATTTTTTTAAACTTGTTTTGACTTTATTGACATATAAATAAATACAAATTATTACCCCAAATTTATTTGATGGCTATAAAAATCTTTAAAAAATCCTTTAAATAAGAATTATTAACATTATGTTTTTAAATTATAATATTAGATATTATTTTAGAAAAAAAAAATTGGTTAGTTTAAAAATTTAGTCCAAATTTTATTTATTTTGAAATCAATGATGATAAATATTGAAAGGGGTCTTTATAATATAACCAATTTTTTTTATACATTTAATTTTGTTAAAAAAAATCAAAAAAAATCATCATTTTTTCAGATTTTTATTTAAATTGAGAAAATTTAGTTTTAAAGCAGTTAATATAGATAAAAACTAAAAAAACAGTGTTTTTTATCATTTTTCTTTAAATTATTGCTAAAATTCCATGTAAACCATTTCCTTGTTTTTTTGATCATTGTTTTGATTCTATAAAGTCTTTTATTATCTTCCCACATAGATTAACAAAAAATACCTGATTAAAAAAATCCGCTACGTAAAACAAATTATTTTCTTTTTGTGTATTTCTGATAAAATATTGTTTTTGTGTCGGATTATTTTAGAATTTGAAACTTATCGTATTTTATTCTGAGCTAATCATCAAAAAATATTTAATTTATATCAGTGTTTTAAATTTTTTTTAAACATCAAAGTTTTGTTTTGGTCTTATAAAAACACTCCCTGTTAGCAAAAAAAAAATATGCTCTATATGAATTCAGAACGCATCAAGACTAAACATATTCCGTAAAAGTATTTTAAAAAAAATAAAAAATAAAAAATAAACTTTATTTAATTAGTATTTATTGTAGGGGTTTTATAATTTTCTTACATAAAATAAAATTATTTCGTTTCAATAAATGATTAATAATAAGGATTTTTTAGAGGATTTTTATTCAAAAAATACCTATTCTGTTTTGTAATTTCAAAAAGCTAAATTGAATTTAATTTTTCGGGAAAAAAAACATTTAGTTTTATATATGTATAATCTTTAATCAAATATTATTTAAAACGTATAATCACAACTAAAACATAAATATATAATTTATTTTTTTTAATTCTTGATGTATAAAAATATGAACAATTCTTTATAATAATTCAAAAGTTTAGCTTTTTAAAATATATATTTTATTGAATAAAATTTATGCCTTGAAAAAAACTCTGGATTTTTTTTTTTGTATAATTTAATTATAGCATTTACTTTAGAAATTATTAACATTCGCTTTTTTAATGAATTTTAAATGAGTTATTAGCTCAATCAAAAATGATTTAATACAAAAAAATCCCCTGTGAAAAAATAAATTTCCATATAATGCGGATATATTTTTGAATTTAATAAGATTTTGATTAATTCAAATTTCAATTTAAACTTGGAATTTTCAAAGAAAATTTTTTTCTGAAAATTTCATAATTAACAAGTTTAAAAAATTAGATAAGCTTTTCGTGAAATTTTTTAAAGATTAAAATGATATAAAACATAATAACTGTAAACAAAGAAAAAGTTTAATCTTATAATTTAATTTTTAGATAAATCATTTTAAATTAAAAAAAACGCAGATAAAACTTTAGGGTGAGATTTTAAAAGTGGATCAAAAAGACATAAAATGGATAATTTCGTTATTTTTACGACATTTAATAAACTTTTATTATTTTAAAAAAATTTCTGTTTGTCAATTTTTTTTTTTTTTGAAAAAGTCAACTAAATCAATATTAAGATTTTCAGTATAACTCATACTGAACTTTTTTTTCGTTAAAGTTAACCATACTTGTATAAATAAATGATTTTTATAGACTTGAAGTGATATTAAAATACTTTTATCGAGAATTTTGGTGAAGATAACATGTTAATAATAAATATAAGATATTGCCGAATAGATTATGTCGCAAAAAAATCGAGGCGTTTTTAAAGCTAAAATTCGATAAATTCGGTATCTGTATTTATTTCTGGAAAAATAAATTTGCCCTGATTGTGTTTACAGATAAAAAAAAAGTTATATCAAACACGTTTACTTTGAAAATTTGAAAAAGTTTCAAGTTTTTATGAGATTGTATTATTACTTATCTTTAGTAAAATCTTATTATTGTAATGATATATATTTTTTAAAAAAATAGCCAAGTTACAAAGTTCACAAAAAGAAATCGATTCATTAATATCATTTTTTAAGTGGGCGGAGTTCAACCGACTTGGATACTCTAATAATAAAATTCAAATTTCTGAAAGGAAACACAGGCAATTAAATATCTCAGAAAATAGGGCTTATTTCATATATAATAAAAGTCCATTTAAATAGGTTTGAAATTTGATTGATATCTTGAATGTGAGATTCTCTTTACAAGAATATATTTGACTATTAAAATTTTGTATATTTCTTAATACGAAAATATGGAACTAATAAAAAGTGTAAATTTATAGGATAGTCTGTATTTATAACTACCAAACAATTCTTATATTGCGTAAATATTGGAAATTTATTAGATTGGTTTATTTTTACAATATTATTTGTTTGGAAAAGATTTATTATATTTTATTTTAGCCATAAAATATGTAGAAAAAAAATATTCTAATCATGGAAATAATCCTACATTTACGGTTTCTGTACTCAAATCTGATAAACAGAGTATATTATAACTATTCAAAAACCAAAAAAAATTATTAGCTTTAAGCCTAAAATATCATAAAATAAAGGGATTTCTTTTGATTAAAGATAATATTTAAAGAAATTGATGTATTGATGTCATATTTGGTTTAATCTCTCCAAAATTTTGAAATAATTTATACAGGTTTAGATATAAATATGTGTTTATAATACATTAATTTTTCAATCGTTATTTTGAATATGAAAGAGAAGGAGAAAAAAAATATTATTTGTAATTCTAAAAAGTAAGAAATTTATGTACGCAAGCAGTATGATTTTAATTCTTTGATTTTAAAAAAAAAAAATCTGGTTAATTATTTTTATTTGGTTTTTAATTTATGAGAGAGGAATATCGTATCTTTTATAGTAATTTTTTTTTTTTTTTAGAGCTGAATAGTTTTGATATGTTAAAATAGTAATATAAATATTTATTTATTCAGAATAAAACGGGGGGGGGGTTTGTTGTTTTTTTTTTTATGATGTAAATATTATATTTATTTGAAAGGTTTATTTATTCATTTTTTTGAATCTATAACTGTTAAAAAAAAGACTAGGTGATTAGTTGAAGGGTGGGAGGAAGGGGTGTTTTAAAACCAAGTGTATATAATTAAGCTAGCGTAGGAATCTAATATATTTTGTTCACAAAATTGAAAGTGCGGAACGAATTTATTTTATTTCTTTTTCAAATATAATTATGTTTCAAAATACGAAAAAATAATAATAATTGGAACAATTTTAATTGTAAATTGTAAATTTTAAAATTAATAAATTTTTTACGAAAAAAAAAACTCTTTAAAATGTAAAAAAGAAATTGTTAGTAGTGAAAATTTTTTCCAAACACAAGATTTCGTAAAAAAAAAAAAAAAAAAAGATGAAATTTACATGGATATGTTTGGTTGTATGAGTTTCAAAAAGAAAATACGCAATTATAATTTGAAATCAAGAAAGTGTTTATATTGACGATTATTGTAATTCAGAGACGATAATTAGTACGTTTTACCATTTTAACAGGAGAACATAACTCTAAAATCTAATAAAATCGAAGTAAAAAGAGATAAATGAAATGACAATTTTTTTTAACTGTATGAACAGTAAATCGCACTTTAACTTTATCACCATCCCTTTAGTAAAGATTCTCTAAAAGTTTAAAATCTTCATTGCCGGTCGATTAATATACATCTGAAAATTTATATTTCTTCCAAATTGAACTAATAAAAAAAATTATAGCCAAAGTCCCCTTAAGCCAAGGTACTTTCCAAAAAACAATAAAAAACAAAAAAACGAAAAATAGCAAATCCTATTGTTAAATGAGTTTAGCATAGAATCAAGTGGCATAAAAAGCCACAACCAGAATCATCGTCACCTAATTCTCAGTTAATCCTGAAAACACGGGATTTCTGGAATCGAAAGAAGAATATGAGTTTAGGTATTCTTTGGATGAATAATGAGGCAGCTGTTTTAATACGCATTTATCTAAAACAAGTTGTATAAACCAAAAAAAAAAAAAAAAAACTCCCCAAAGACTCAAAATTTGAATCTGGATCCTCCCCCCAAATAAATAAATAAATAAATGAATAAATAAATGAATAAATGAATAAATAAATGAATAAATGAATAAATAAATAAATAAATAAGGAGGGGTGTTCGGTTTCAAGAAACAGTGCTAGTATTTTGGTAACATTGAGAAACAGAGGAATTGTCTCGAAACTCAAGGTCTTGGTACTCTTAAAATTAATTGGTTGCTTTTTTTCTTTTTTCTGGAGGCAGGATATTTTCAAGTGAGATAACACACTATATTTTCAAATCGACAGAGTATCAAGAAATGGAAATGTGCACTGTGGATAAATTAAAGTGGGCATATATAGACGTTAAAAACAAGAGTTGTTATAATTTAAAAAGAAAGTAGTATCATTTCCAGAGCTCGCTAAAATGTTGGAGGATTCATCAATAGGGTTGTTTGCTATAATAACAATGGCAGGTTTAAGGGATGGAGGTCTACCAGCCGAATTTATGGCCAAGAAACTTGTCGCAAAATTATGATGGTTCCTGTCTATTGGAGATTTTCTTTTCTAATCAAGAAGTTGTAGATTAATCAAAATTTCCAAAAGTTTTTATCAATACATTGAATCCAGCAAAGTCCCATTAGCCAAATCTGCCTTATTTATAGTAAACTCTAACCTATCTATATATTAAAAGGGGGAAGATCGAGATTCTGGCAATGATCTCAGATTAAAAGCACAGAGTATTTCTGTTATTATTATTGGGATTTGGCCGAAAAGAGTGCATTATTTTAGCACTAAAATAAATGAATTTTCGGTTTGCAGTACTGGAGAGCGGGGTTTCCTGATCTGGCTATTTTATTGGGCGTTGAGTTCGCGTGGATCCGTCAAAGAACGTGATTGGCGATTACAGAGATTGGAGGGGTTTTGGTTGGATGTATGCAAAGGTTGAGAGAAAGAAGTCTCTTTCTGGGCCACTCAAGAAAAACGGAGCCCTGAATGTTCCTTAAAGCCAAATTAGTGCAGCGGAAGGGGGAAGGGGG
>LSSL01003467.1:0-17463 GCA_001953115.1 Smittium mucronatum | reverse complement strand
TTTCATTAGAAGTATAACATAATAAATATGGGAAAGCTATCTAATTTCATATTAATATAGGAACAGTTTATCAATATAATTTCCTTACACTGATAAAATCAAATGCAAATCAATTGATCTAAATTCCGTTTTTTCGAGCATTTAAATTTATATAAACTCTATGTTGCGTAGAATGGGATTCGTATTGATTAATTAGATTTAAATTGATAAATTTCCGTTTTATCGTTTAAAATCAGAATCTTGACAAATGTTTGTATTTATCATTTTAACGCTTTTTTATCAAAATAAATACCCCTAGCACGCAATTGGTGCTTTATAAAAACTTAAACCGACGATGATTAGATGCGTCATTTAATTGATAGATATATGCATATTTTGAGTAAATCCGCTATAATTGGTAATTATTTCTGAAACCCAAACAAATTCACTTATTGCATAGGCGGCCTACTATATCAAATTGTGGCTTTAATTTATCCACAGGAGACTTTTAGTAAATATCCTGATAATATTAATGAAACCTTTCATATTTTGCATTAATCGATTGCATAATTGGAAAATACTCTTTATTTGTTATTTGCATTAGGATTATCATTAGTAGGCTCATCTTATCAAAATTCTCTTGTAATAAAATCCGTAACAATGATAAAAATCCTCAAAGATTATTGATCAGTTTATCTGGATTTTTTGACAAAATTCCACAATTAACTTTTTCAAATACCCAATTCCAGTATTTTACTCCATAAAATTATTTTTATTTGCTACATTTTTTATTTTTAAACCATATTTTTCTATCATCACCAGATTTTACTTTAGATAACATAATAGGTGGCAGAGGAAATTTGGGCGAAGATTTTTATAAAAACTTTCGTTGTTTTAATATTATTTAAATTGGTTTTTATAACTTTTTATTGCTTTAACATATATTCTCAGTAGAAAGAAGAAAAAAAGCTACCTTAATTACAAGTTATAATAGAAAAATTTTAATAAATTCTTTGTAAAAAAAATAACAAACAATAAACAATTGTTTAGAAAATGCTAACCTACCTCAGAAAATTTTTTAATAAAAGGTTAATGGCATAGATAGCCAAAATAATGATATATTATACTAACAGAACCCCCCCCCCCCCACAGTTTTTTGCTATATGCAGTCTCATATAAAATTTTCAAAAAAAATTTTTTTATCAAGCTCCTGTAGATCATTCTTCCTGAGTAAATTCTAAAAGTTTAAAAAATCAATATCCATTACATTTAATACCTAATACTTCAAAAAACCATGATTTTTGATACACTTTAACAATATCTATATCAGGCCGTTATTTATATAATATGATTTCGTTCAAAAGTATTTAATTATTGGTGGATTATTTTTCAAAGCACGATTCAGTATATTAACTTATAAAAAAAAATCAAATGAAAGTTGATAGATAATATTTATATTATTATACACAAAAAAAAAAACAACTATAAATTCTAACAAAACAAAAGTGCCAACTTATAATAAATATGAGTACTCAATACCATATATATTTTTATATAATCCATTTATTTACATGTAACTATTATATAAAAATTTGGAAATCTCAAAGGATAATCTATTCTGGCTTTAATTTACTAAAAAATCAAAAATATTTTAATTTAATAAAGTTTAAAAATCTCGAAACTATCCAAACTATCAAAATTTAAAACTAATAATAAGTTCTTTCATTTAAAATTATAAAATTTCGAACACCAGCACTTTAAAACTGTAATTTAAAAAAATCACTGTATATAATCAAATAACAAATTAAAATAACTAGATTTGACTGTAAGAACAAAGTGAGAAAACAAAAAGGTAAAAAATCAGATTGCAAATATTTTTTTCTCGAAAAAAAGGGGCTTATTGGCTGCATATAGCATACATTGAGTGCTCCTAAAATTACTGCATAAAATCTTTCAAAAAAAGCAGTTGATATAGTTTTTACTCCTCGAGTTATTTGTATTTTTGTTGATTAAAGCTTCCCAGTATTTTTTTCAGAAAATTAAAGAAGTTGTAAGAGCTTATATTTATCAACTTTAGATTTAGAGACAAACATTTGACGAAGCCTTTTTTTTTCAATTGTATCTTCGATTCTTGCATGCCTCCATAATGTAAAATTTATAGTGTGAATGATCTTAGAAGCTTATTAGCCACAACTTTTTTCTTAAAACTTTTATTTTGAAAGGCAAAAAAAAAAGCGTGGCATAAAAATTAAAAAATGTGGCAATAAAAATATATATATTGCATAAAATACCAAAATTGGGCATTTGGAAAAGTTAATTGTGGCATTTTGTGAATGATCCCAAGTTCATGTACGAATTTAAAAATGGTTTTCACAATAACTTATCAAACTGAAGTTTATAAAAATCTATAAATTGATTGAAAAGTAGCCAAATTTTTTTAAAAATCATATCAACTTCATACCAAATATTCATAGCATCATTTCATCACAACAATCAATTATCAAACTTTAAAAAAATTATTTTAATTGCACAACATTGTTTTTTCATCAAATAACCAATACTCTGATAAAAATAGGAATTATAAACATTTACAAAACCTTCATCATATCAATCAAATCATAATACATCATACGGAAAAAGAATATAAAATGAGGAAATCTCTAAAAATTAATTTATCAATTATTAACATCGTGAGCATATTATGCTTAATTCACCCATTATTTATGATCCAACCAGTCAAGTCTGCCGCTATAGACTCATCTGCTGAAAACCATCTAAATGTTAATTCTGAATCAAAAATAAGAGCCATTTCCGACTACCGTTCTCTAAATGGCTTACCGGAAAATAAAATGAAAGTGAGCAAAAAAAACAAGAATGTGGCAGAAAATCGCAAAAGAAATAATGGTAGCGTTTTAAAAAATAACCGAAAAAGTTTAACAAGAGAAAAAGAATACCGAGATTCTTATTTTAAAAGGGACGATAGTAATGAATCTAAATATAAAAAAAATAGCACTAGTGATAACGAGCACAAAAGTAACAACGCAAAAAATAGCGCAAACTCGGAAGTCCCAAGAAATGAAAGGGACACAGAAAAGAGTTTATCTGAAAAATCCAGACATTCGCCTAAGAATTATACCTCAAATAAAGGGTCCAATCAAAGATGGAACACAACTACGTCTGGTGGTTTAAACCACACACCAACGTCTAGTCCTAATTTAAATCAAGAAGAAAAAGCCCTAACTGGGGATAATTTCAATCCTGATGGTGATCAGACTAATACTGAAAAACAAGATAATACTAGTGAATCTACACCTATCGCTACTTCAATGACAACTCCTGGAAACATCAATCGTAACATCCCTGATAACATCAGCTCAAGATCTGGTTTGAATTTGGAGGATTTGAGCTCTGCGAATAATGGAAATGAAAATGGAATGAGCTCTATGCCAGCAGACTCGAGTAATCAAAGTAATGTTCCAGAAAGCGGAACTCCGAAAGAAATGACACCAGAGAACAACTCGGACTCTATTTCTAGTAAAAATTCTGCATCACCAAACCTATGTAAATTTCCTTGGTCAGATAACAACTCTGAAAACATTTATGTTATAACTCCCTCAGCTATGAATGCTGGGTGGGCGATGTCACCAGATCAAGAATGTACAAGAGGATCATGGTGTCCTTATGCATGCAAACCTGGATACTATTCTTCACAATGGGATCCTACAGCTCTAGAACCAAATGGGCCTGGATCTATGAACGGTGGCCTATATTGCGACAATAATGGTATTTTACAAAAACCATTCCCTGATAAAGCTTATTGCTTACAGGGTGTGGGAAATGCAATTATCAGAAACAAACTATCTCAACCTGTATCTGCATGTCAAACAGTTTATCCAGGTAACGAAGCGATGATAATTCCATCAGTTGCTCAGCCAGGATCTACAGTTCCCTTGAACGTGGTACCAAGTACTTTTTGGGCTGGAACATCATCCCAGTTTTATGTAAATCTTGCTGGTTCGACAGAAGCCCAATGTATTTGGGGCAATCCTGACAAGCCTGTAGGAAACTGGGGTCCATATATATTTGGGGCTGGACAAGCTAAGGATGGTAACACATATATAAGCGTTCAATATAATCCGTTATATTCTGAAGTTGGATTTAAAACAACGGATACATACAATGTGGAAATAAAATGCGTAAGTGGGAAGTGTAATTTTCCTGAATCAAACGAGTGCAAATGCGAGAAAGGGACATGTTCTGTAAAGGATGGGTGTACAGTAACATTGATGGGAGATGCTAAGGCAGAATTTGTTTTATATTAAATTTCGTATTTAACTCATTTTTTCATTCATGAATTTGTATTTAGACTCGATTTAGTCTATTTAATGCATATCAGCTAATAAAAATAAAAATACATCCACTTTAAGGAAAAAAACTGCTTTTTTAACGAATAATAAATTGATAAAAAAAAAATTGGCAAAAAATTAAATTTATGTATTACATTTGAGAACTAGGGTTATTTTTTGGGTGAAAATCTTTACTTAATGAAGGTAAAGTAGAATCTTGGACAAAATTTTGAATATAGAGCTTTTCAATGTTAAACCTTTTATCTGAAAATGAATTTTTAAAAACTGCTTCCGGAAAAACATTAGGATCTACATTTATAATGGGAGAATTTAAAAGTATCTGGCTATTATGGCGGTTGTTTTTTAAAACATTCATGAAACTTTGTTTACTGAAGATGCTTTTATCCACAGTCTTTAATTCTGCAGAGAAGAGCCAGAAATGGGATAACGTAGAAGATTGGGTTTCGAAATCATTGATATTTTCTGGAACTCTGATTTTTAGTCGATAAGATACGTCTTTGTGTACTCTTGAATCACCTGGGGATATCACTCCAATGGAGGACCTTCGTAGCTTTGATTTTGAAATATCATATGTTTTTATATTCCTGTAAAATTCAGAAAAAGATTCTACACCTTCATGCAAAGATTTGATAGTCAATTTTTCTACCAGTGACAGACTAATACTATTAACCTCATAATCTGGAGAAGATGAAGAGGCGGATATATCTACTTCATATTGAGAGCCTAGATTTTTAGAAAAAGAAAAACAATATTAGGTAAAGACAGGGTTTTATGGAAGTTTATTTTGCAAATATAGTAGCATAATTTAATTTAGCGTTTATACCTGACAAGAATTCTTTAGAATCTATGGAACCTTCGAATGAGACATCAGTCTTTCCCAGATTATCATTCGCTTTGTTGGAGAAAGTAAGCTTGGATTTAGCTTCTTTAGGAAACTTTTGGTTCCCTATAACTATAGTGTTTTTAGTGGATATATTACTTGAGAAGGAAAGTTTTTTTTGGCGTTCCAATGTGGCTCTTAAAGAATATTTAATCTTGAAAATTCCGGGACGCTAGTAAAAACACGCTATTAATTTTCAGTTGGCAAAAAAATAAGAAAGAAAAATTAGAGATACATTAAAGGTTGGGGGGTAATTAACACGGGGCAAATTCAGCACAAACGGAAAGTTATGTGAGCCTATCTTGAGAATTTTTTCTATTTGAAGGGGATTTTTTGGTAAAAGAGATGAATTAAGTATAATAAATAAATTTGACGAAGGGAGAATGATTATTAGTAGGGATAGAAAGAGTATAGTGTGTAAAAGAGAAAGACTTACCCGAATTATCCCATAGATTGCATTTAACTTTTAAAATAATCCTTTCATTTCTTTTATTTTTTGCAAGCAAGGACTTATTTTGATCGATGTAAGAAATTTCCTTTCCTGTAAGCTCTATGAGTATTTTATCAACCTGTACTTCTTTTAGAAGAGAAATCCTTAGCTTTCCTGACAGAAAATGAAAAAGATGTATAAATCTATAAATGGCTGCGACGATTGAAACTTGAAGCAAGTTAATGAAGTAAATTAAAGCAAATTAATCTTACCATGAATATTAGAATTTGGATAAAAAACGTTATTGTGTGGGGAAGACGGCAAAATAAAGCTCATTTCGATATCTTTTTTTTGGGGTTGTGCCATTTCTTGTGAGGAACTGGGTCGTTAACAGGGCTTAGATAAATATTGAAGATGCATGAATATTGTGAAATAAAAAAGTTCTTGGGAGTTAAAATTGCTTAAAACTACTAGCCTGTCGATATTAAAAAAAAAATCCATGAAAGTGATTATTAGCTTTAAATGCATTGGATTTTTTTAGTATAAACTCTAATTTTACAACTGGATCTATTTGCCAATAATGGAATATCGATGATAAATATATACTTGGCGCATCAACTTGGCTAATGGTTTGCTTATAATCTTCCTGCCATATGTCAAGTATTTCATATTTCCTGGATAAGGTAAAAACGCTGCACTTTTGTGATTTTCTCATACTATATCCAGCCAATAATCCTTTTTATTTTTATTTTATTTGCACAAAAAACCGTTTTCTACATTTTATTAGCCAAACAAACTTTCTCACCTGAACCCAATAAAATCTATGAGTATCTTTGGTTCAGGCGCAAATGTGGCTTAGTGTTGATTTAGTAATAAATCTCTTTTTTTTTATATATCACGAAACTTTATTGTAAGATAACGTCATTAAAAATTATACTAAAAAATATGAAAAAAAGAAAAAGTGGTGTAGAAAAGACTATTATCCTAACTACAATAAGCTCCTCTCTCGGACTACCGGATGCGTACCTACGGGAAAAGGATTCAATCTACCAACCGAAATACCCCCCCTGGCATTTCTTCAAGTAGGCTGGATGACTGAGGTTACGTGCAGTCATGAATTAAGCTCTTTGTCAATGAACAACAGTTCATTGAAGCTATTGAGCTCCTAGCCAGAGCCTACTTCTAACAGGATTGATAAAATTAGGCTCCTACCCAAACGTGGGTTTGATCGACATGGCTTTCCTACAAATAGCTGTTAGACGCTGAGATCCGTCTGACTGTCGAATGCTGGGCTTGTGCATTAAAATATGTTTCAGCTATGCTAAACGATCGGTTCCTCCTGTTTCGAGATGGTCCTCCTCTGGAATCGCTGTCCTCCGAATCGCTGTGCGCTATCTCCACTACTCCCAACCAAGAATAGTGCAACGCTGTGCGCTGTCTCCACTACTTCCAACCAAAAATAGTACAACGCTGCGTGAAATTTTAGTCTAGTGTACTTCGAAAGGTACACTATTAAGCCCCTAAACCACGGCAAGGTATTTCACTCTCAGGGGTTATTGGGTCTATCAGCGGCATAAAAAAATACATAACCGATGGTTTAAACATTTAAAAGACACACTATAATAATAATAATCACCCATATTCACACTACTAGGTAAATAACTTTTAATGACGTAATATATTGGCTGATATTTTTCCTTATTATTACTGACCATACACTTACTCGGAAAATTAGCGCAACATGAATCTGTAGCGAACATTGGCCTCGGTACTAATGGATCTGAAAGTTGCCAATCAATTCACCATTGATGATAATATTTCTTTAACCCTTTCCGGGCCCAAAATTGTTTCTTGCCCCTATTTGCATTTATTTGCAATGCTAATTGGCTCAAAAATATGATCAGCCCAATGGTATATAAATAAAATTAAACTAATAATAACGTTGAGCGAAAAGTGAATGCCATTTTTTGCACCATTGCCCCTGAAAGGGTTAAAGCCCTAATTATGCTATAAATACACGCCGTTAATAAACTATTAATAAACATCTAAACTCTGTTTTAGACCCCTATAAATGAGTTTTGATCCTAACGAAAGAATTAGAATCGACGGTAAGGGAACTGGGACTATAAAATATGTAGGCCAATTAGGAAGTGCTTCTGGGATATGGCTTGGCGTAGATTGGGACCATTCCAAAAGCGGAAAACATTCTGGTTCATACCAAGGAGTTAAATATTTTATTACATGGTAATTAAGTCACTCATATTTTCTTTATTTTTATCTACTGCTTCTCAAATAGGAACTTTTAACCAAATAAAATTAAAAAAAATATCAATATCTTAAGGCATCCAAATTCTGGCTCTTTTATAAATTCAAATAACAAAAAGATTGTCAGAGGAGTCGATTTCCTAAGAGCGATTAGAGAGAAATATTTAGACCCTTCGAACTATCCCGGTGAAAATCTCCCTAAAACTATAGGAACTTATGGTTCAGTAATTCCTGTCGGGTTCGATAAAATCTACAAGCAAAAAAGGTCTGAAAAAATATAGTTTTTTTCATTTTTTGATAACATCCTTGATTTTTGATCTTTTATTGTAAATCTTTTTGAATAGTCAGATCGAACTACTTACTGTTATCGGTTTGGATGAAAATAATGTATCAGACGTACAAGTTCTTCTAGATGAAAACAATTCGATTGGGAAATTACCTTCTTTGATTGAACTCAGTATTTCTAACAATCTTATACCTTCCTGGGAAGCTTCTAAACGAATAGCCTGTTGCGCACCTAATTTAAAAAGATTTAACCTGAGCAAAAATAGGATTAAGGTGGATATATCTCCTTCAAATGGTTTAACTGACCCTCTAATCTCTCAGATCCCAACGAATAATTTACGCTTAGTTTCACTAAGGCATTTAGATCTCTCTTTTACCTGCGTTAGCTGGATCGAGGTAATCTAATTTTTAACTTGATTTTAAAAAGATTTTTTATCAAATATTCTTTTTTTCTAAAATTTCCAGATTGTGTACATGTGTAAAGATCAATTACCAAATTTGGAGGAATTAATTGCCTCGAACAATCGTATCGAAAGTTTAGACTCATCTGCTCACTTAATATCATCAACTTTTAAAAAGTTAGAAAGGCTTGATTTGCAAGAAAATTCATTAAAAAGCATTGAGGAGCTCAATCTTTTATCTAATATTCAAAAGTAATTGCACACTTTAATCAAAACATTCTTTCCTAAGAAAAATATTCATTTACAAAAATCCTCTAATTATTTAATCATTATACCTTTATTTTAGTTTAAAATATCTGAATCTATCAAAAAATCGACTACCTGGATTTTTGAACGCTCCTCTAAAAAATATGAGCCCCAATTTTCTCTTTCAATATCTTTCTCATTTAGAAATTAATGACAACCCGATCAGTGATTGGATTGCTATCAGTAATTTGAGTGTACTACCTTCTCTTTCCGAGTTGGGATTAAGAAGAAGTCTATTAACTAATCCTTCTGATGAGCAAAATGTTAGAGCTCATATTATTTCTAGGCTACAAAATCTCTCAAAAATAAATGGTATTTTTATTTCACCAAAAGAAAGACTAGATCTTGAACGTGGGTATATAAGCTATGTTAAAAATCATCTTGCCACTCTTTACTCTGAGTTTTATCAACATAACTTATTAGAGCCCCAAACTCCAACTCTTTTACCAAATGACATTTCTTCTGTTCTCTCTAGTCTGAAATTACTTCATCCTAACTTGGACGATCTTTGTGCTAAATTAAATGAACATATATCAATTGATGACATCGGCCATATATCCCGAATCGAAAATAATTCGCTAAAGAATAGATTAGTCGAGATCAATTTTCAACTTGCCACTAAAATCTCGGTACAAGATATTGCTTCCTATCCTCACCAAATATATGATGATGAAGCTCAAATCATTCTAAAGCCAATTGAGGGCTCCAAAATTATAAAGAAAAAATTCCAAAATTCATCATCAGTAAGACAGCTTAAAACAATAATTTCTCGCCTATTATCAATACCAAAATCATCATCTTTTGAAATGTGGAGACAGGTAAATTCACGTGAAGGCTCAATCTATTTCATAGAGATCGAATCTATGTCAAGAGACATAAAATATTACGATATACAAAACAATGATTTGGTTTACTGTTATGTTCTCTAAAGGTTTACACTCAAAACGTCTAATTTTTTAAAATATGAAATTCATTAAACTAATATATTCTAAATAAACATCCATAAAACTTGAAATTTGAATAAGGATAAAAATAAATATTAACTTGGTATGTTTTTAATATATAACAAATTCGGCTTTAGCATTACCAACTAGAGTAACAGTGCAACCATCTTTTACAGAACATACCCCTTTCTCACATTTGCAGACTTTTGGTTCAGGGAAATTACAAAACCCACTTATACATTTGATCTCCACGTTATAAGTATTTGCCGTTTTGAACCCTACTTGAGAATATAGTGGGTTATATTGCACACTTATATATGTGTTACCATCCTTAGCTTGTCCAGCTCCAAATATATATGGACCCCAATTCCCTACAGGTTTGTCAGGATTGCCCCAAATACATTGAGCCTCTGTCGAACCAGCGAGATTGACATAAAATTGGGATGATGTTCCAGCCCAATAAGTGTTTGGAACCACATTTAAAGGAGTTACTGATCCTGGCTGAGCAACAGAGGGAATAACCATAGCTTCGTTACCAGGGTAAACAGTTTGGCAAGCGGATATTGGCTTAGGTAAAGTGTTTCTGATATTGGCATTATTTACTCCTTTAGCGCAGTAAGGTCTATCTGGGAACGGCTTTCTGAGAACACCAAAACTATCGCAATACAGTCCGCCATTCATTGAGCCGGGGCCATTAGCCTGGTTAGCAGATGGATCCCATTGGGTTGAGTAGTACCCTGGAGCACAAGCATAAGGGCACCAAGTTCCTCTTCGACAAGCCTGATTTGGAGACATTGCCCAACCTCCATTAAGTTCATAGGGTGTGATCGGATACACCATATCCGAGGTTCCATAAGGCCAAGGGAACGCACAACCATCTTTAAATTTTCTGTTGATATTGAAATCGTACTTGCTTCTCCATTTTCCTTTTCTCCATCTCGAAAAGTCACCCTTTCTGTTGAATCTTTCACGCCATCTTTCGAATCCTCTCCCTCTTCCATACCCAAATCCTCTTCCATGTCCGCTTCGTCTTCCTCCATGACCTCTTCCATACTCAAACCCGTATTCGCCTCTTTTTTGATACGTGGTATTTTTAGTTTCTAAAACGAAACTCTTGGCGAGATCTGAAAATTGTCGCTTAGAATTTAAATTTTCGGATATGGTATCTTTTTCTGCCGTTGAATCATCTTTTTCAATAGACTTAGTTAACCCGAATGACCATCCTGATATTGTAGAACCTGCTATACATACTACTATTGCAATTTTCCACATTGTTATAATCTTTATTGAGGAAATAATATTTATGAATCTTTATTTTATACTAGAATCGCCCCCTCTTGAATTTTTTCTTGTTGATATTTGTTGTTTTATTAAAACTAAATGTTTCTTTACCCTTTAGTAGGGGGAGGGGGGGTTGATTATCATATGCACAATACCTAGATTGAATGATTAAAATTAGATTTGGGTAAAGATAACAAAAATATATATAACATTACCCTACCTTAAATAAAAAAAAGTGAAAGTGAGTCGTAAATGTAAACAGGTGAAAAATCTTTGATTTGATGAACGATGGATACGATTTTTACAGAAGATAGAATAAATAATCCCTTTTTATATTAGGAATAGTTGTACATATGGGGATGAGAGGGTTAGAAATCTAATAGTTCTTAATAAATTTTTGTTGCGGAAATTTTATAAGTATTCTTAGGTTATACGAAAATAGCTTTTGGAATTAAGGGAAAAGAAGTGAATTTTCTATTTTTAGAATATCCTGTAACGGGAACGATCCGATCAGAGCCACGGGGATGGGTATAAATAAGCTATACGCGATTTTGAACACATCCAGGACTTTGAAGTAAGCGGTTAGTAAATCGATTATTTTAATTGTTATTTAGTAAAATGTGGATCTAGCGCTTTTCTGATTGGAAAGGTAAAACAGGTGATTTATTAAATTCATCTCCTACAAAAGCACCACATCGAAACAGCTGCGTAAGTTATAATAGCTTTTGCCAGTTTATTTAGCAGACGTCTTTTGTATAGCTACAAAGATGTGCCAATAATGTGATAATTGTCACACAATAAAGTTTGAAACCATTAGATTTCTCTAATATTTTGAATGTAGACTGTGTACAATCAGCCATACTTTACTATGGATTGTTCGCATTTTTAACTTTATTATTTATTTGGACCAATTGTGAGTGTATAGTTTATTCGGAATAATGAACTTTGGCTTTGGATTATTACAGTTAAAGCTCTACTGGCTCTAAGTTTAAACAGGTTTGGCGATGACATAAGCCCAGCATATTACGGCTTGGATTTACCATCTTTTTTAGATTTAAAGGCCTATAAAATAAGATCAAAGCCTCTATCATCATTATTACTGGATTGCATTTTTTATAATAGGTATCGCGTAAGATTGTCTACAATTGGTATAGTTTTTGATTGTGGTAAAGTACAAGGCTTTATTTAGCGAGAACATTGTACTTTGGTGCTATAAGCTATAAGCTTTTTTTAAACAATCAATTATTTTTTGGACACTGGGACAACCAGTTATATTTTTTTTATCGATTCCATTTGATTCATTTTTTCAAAATATTGGAATGAGGATTATAAGAATTATATTGGTTGATGCGAAGTATTAATGCCTTCGGAATGAATTGCTTTCAACAACTCTGCTTTGATATTTTATGTTATTTTTACTCCTATTTGCATCAACGCGATATTATAACATATTCTTTATTTAATTCTTGGGTCACAAGTACTTTTAAGCTCGTATAGAGCTATATCATATATTCGTTTGCTAGCTAGAAATGAATCTCCAATAAATTTCCCCATAGTTAAGTGCTTCTGATTGGCTTTATAGTGCCCTAAAGCCGGTTCATTGCAATTCAGGCTGTAAAACCAAATAAGACATAAATACTCCAATATTGATTTTATATGTATGGTATTATGAAAAGAAGCTTTGTATAGGTTACCGAATCATTCATATGATATATTAATTTGGTTTATTCCCGAATTATATTGGTTCTAAATTAATCGATCGGGTCTGATTAAATGTTCAGTAATTTGTCCTATAAATTCCAAACTTCTTGAGTTTTTTTTTTTTCAAAACAAAAGTACTCTAGCACCTGAGGTTTCATTCAGAATTAAATTCTTTTAAAGAGGAATACTACAATCACATATTATAAAGTTGCTCCTATTATTTAGAATACATCTTAATTCTGATAAAAAAACTATTTATCACACAATCTGACAATATCTAGGCGTTAGAGATCAATTTTAATCTTATTTTTAATTAGGGGATATTATCTTATTATATTCCATCGTATACTTTCCGCTTGAAATCAAATCTATCGGTATTATTCATTTTATTAAAATCTTAATTATTTTGAGCTTGAATATAAAAAAGAATATATAATTTAGAAACTTGTCACTGACTATACCAAAAACTATTTTTCAACTTTTTATTTTCATTAACTCTGCCTTATAATAAATACTCATTAATTTCACCCATATTAAATTTTGCTCACCCTCTTTAAATGTTTATTCTGATTACTTTTATAAGCCTCAAAATAGCTATATTTTTTCCACTAAATATTTGCTATTAATAGTAGAAATCTTTACAGAAATATTTAATTGTGATATCTTGTTAAAAAGTCATATTCTAATACATTCATTATTCATGTGTTATAAAAATTCAAATTATAATGATTATAAAGCTTCTATTAATATCAAATATAAAACTCTTATTTACTATCATATATATAACTTAGTTTCTATCATCCTTTGGATACCCAATGCCCATAATTACTATCATCTCAGCACTACTTAGTTTCAAAAATATGATATTAAAATGCTAGGACTATAATTTTCCATAATATATGATCTTTTTTTTTACACGAAACTTATCTTAAAAAAAATTGAAAATTAAACTTTACATGGAATTCCTTTTTTATCTCCGATATAAGAGATCTTCTATTCTAAATCTAAAAAAAATCCTTTTATAATTATAAAAATAATTATTATTTAACGTTATTATTTATTTTTTATGTAAATTAGAAGTTACTACGAAAACTTTCCGAATTAATCATCTTGCTTTCAGTCAGAAAGGTTTTTTTTTTCAAAATCAAGTTTTTATTCACTTTCATTATTTGTGATTTAAAATATCCATATACTAGCTTTTTAAAAATTGGTCCTTTAATTTAAGAAAGATTTTTCTATCAGCTTTTTTCCGCATCATGAAAAAGTATTTGAAAATGAAAATTTAATGTTCAAGTTAAACTCGGTTTTTATGCTGTCGATAGCACTACAAATGGAATATAAGATAAAATTATACCATATCTTTGTGGGTTTTTTTTTCTTTTTTTGTAAGATTCTACAAATAAATTTTTTTAAGGTTTTAAAACGTGAAAACACTATGTCATAAACAATCAGATTCTGAAAAATAAGTTTTTCTGGAATTTAATTATATCTTTCAGATTTTAAAATAATCACATTAGAATCAAAAATATATAACACTTCTTTTTTTTTTGTTCCGCGTTTTCTCCACTGAATCTTGAAAAAAATATTGTATTTTAATTATTTTTTTAAACTCTCTTCGCCTTTAATGGTTTATTTTTAAATTTTATTTTTAAAAAATAAAAAAACAATAATCCTTCCTCACGCTCTATATATTTGACACATTCTCCATAAGTATCAAATGATCATTATGTCTATTTTATCTCTTTTTTTGAGTTGATAAAAGCTATCTGTAAAAAATTATAAAAAAAATTATTAATAGTCATTTTTTTGAAATAATTCTCAAAAAAATATATATCATAAAAACAAACCAAGTTAATTTTGTTTTGAAGTTAATGGGTAAAAAAAATTAGAAATTTAGACTAGAAAGCAGAAAATGTTTTGTTGTATAAAATCAAAATAAGTACAATTATTTATGGTATATATTGAACGAATTTACATAGTGAAATATACTATTACTTATTTTTAATCCATTTATTGAATTATATCTGATATTTTGCAAAAAAAAAATTAAATTATACTAAAGTTTTCTAAAAATACAATTCTTTATAGCTAACTTGGTACGAGCTAATCAGTCCAAAGTTTAGTTTTTTCCGATCATCATTTCTTTTTAAGGATTAAAATTACATTTATCTACAATTTAAATCACTGAAAAATTACCTCACACCATTAAAAAAATTAAAAAAAACTTAATTGACTATTTTTTATGAAACTAATTTCGGGAATATTTTCCTTCTTAATAATTATTTGTTAAAAGTTTTGAATAGTGAATTTTTTATTTTATCTTTTTAATACTGAATTTATATATTTTTTGTTTGCTTATATTCTTAAATTTTGATAAATGATTCCTTTTTGAGAATAAAAAGCTTCGGATATAGCGGATTTGAATAGAAATAAATTTAATAACACATAATTAATAAAAATTTACTAAATTTAAGGTATTTTTTTTAATTTACTCTAGGACGGTCTAATATATATTTTTTATTTACAGGAATATTGCATATTAACACAGAAAGAGATTATTCTCTTCATACTACATCGAGGAACCATAAACATTTCTAATATAATTTGATTCTTGTATAAGATCCTTAATTGGTGAATATTCAAACCCTTATATTCTATTTTTATTACATTTTTTTGCCTGATTCAGATTTTTTTCACAGTATTATTTTCAATGCGCTCTTATGGAGAACCCTTTGTGATGAAAAGAAAAAAAGTTTAATGATTATTAAATAAATATAAGCTCAGTTAATAATAAAAATGACACAAAAAATATAGATTTAAAATAATTCATAATATGTATTTCTATTTCTATTTCTATTTCTATTTCTATTTCTTTTTCTTTTTCTTTTTCTTTTTCTTTTTCTTTTTCTTTTTCTATTTCTATTTAAATACTAGCTGATTCCCCTAAGAAAATTACAAGATGTTTCATATGTTTAATTTGATTTAAAATATTTAGTAATAATTTTATTTCCTAAATTCTACCATTTAAAATTTAAAAAATCAGATAACAACAATTCAAATTTTTTAGGTTATTTTGTTTGAATATTTCAATAAAAATAATAAAAAATTTATATTTAATAGCTATATATATAAGTAGATAAAAAATTGATTAAAAGCTTTTCAGATGAAATACTTATGTTTTTTATCATTTTCTTGGTCTTCTTATTGTTTTTTTTGTTTTGAAAAGCATCTAATATTTCGGTTTAATTAGTATCCTTGATGCATTAATATACGCGATTACATTTCCGGTTCTTTGTTAAAAGCAAGAATGAACAATTAAAATATTTATAAATCAATACATTAGCTTTCGCATATAAAAAATTAAATATCGCACATTATGTATTTCATTCCATAAATTTATGGATTCTAAACCTTCAAGATTTATAATTATTTTTGGAGTTGTCTCGAAACTCGTATCCCATAGTCCAAAAGTTCTGTATTCAGCTGATTTTTAGAGCATAATACTTTTGAATTCTTTTGCTTCAAAATATAATTTTTTTGTGTATGTGGGTGATGAATAATTAATGAAATAATTTTTAAATTCTAATATAGTATTTTCATAAATCTTCCAAAAAAGCCAAATATGATTTGTTTCTTTCAAGAATTTATTATTTTTTTAGGGTAAAATTTAATATAAAGGATCAATTTTTTGGTACTTTGGGATAATGCTCTTTACCTCTCATTCAAGTTTCTATTACTTAAAAATCAATTTTTATTTATATTATTCAGTATTGAGCATAATAGTGGAAATTTACATCACTTCATTATGAAATGGTACTATGAGAGTTCGAAAAAAACTTTTCTGAATGAGTTTAAAATGAAAAATACGTCAGCCACAATTTTTTCACGCAAAGAGCTTGGATATTTTTTAATTATTTTAATCACTTTCTCCAAATGTGGGTCCAGAAATTCTTTCTATAAATCAATCCACCATATTTTTCATACGCAGATAAAATTTGAGGTGCTGAGTCGAACATTAAGCTCTTTATGTTAAAATGTATCCATGGCGATGATATTGAAGATTTCTTTTAATTTCCTTTAAAACCCATAAAATCGTAAAAATTTCTCATCCTGTGAATTCCTAAGACCAATTTAATGAGTGGTTTTAAAGAACCTGATAAACCAATAACTATAAATGGATATTCCAAATCAAAAAAAAGTATTTCATATAAAAATGAGCATTTCAAAAAAATTTCAATTATTGTAAAAACTTTCTTGATCCTACTGAAACTTTGAGAAAATTATGTACAGTCTCAAGCTCAAAAATAAATAATTTTTCGATATTTATCTCTTTTGAATTTTTTGTACAAAATCTTTTAGATCACTCAGCGTTATATTTGAAGCATCGTTACTTTTGAATTTTATTTTTTAAACGCTGTCGGAAGCGGAATTTCTATACCGGTTAAACTGGTACAAGTCTTCGCTTCTAAATTGTTGTTGTGCAGCCAAAGATGGAGCAACGTCGGATATACTATCGCTAGCATATTCTTCGCCCCCACCCAGCAGAGAATTCAGGGCAGGTATCGCTCCCTTACTCCACCTATCTACACTTTGCCTATTGCCCCCTGTACTGACAACACTAAGT